>VACF01000260.1:0-62816 GCA_006891605.1 Pleurozium schreberi | reverse complement strand
AAGGTCCTCTACGGCTTGATGGCACTTCCGGGTCCCTGAGTGACCACAGAGCTGGAAAGTAAAATCCACCGTCTCTTTGCATAAGAMGGTATGGGGTCCAAAGTGACAAGTAAGACCACAGACATGAGTGCACGGCAATATTTCTTGGCAGGGGTAACCGCACACGTTACGTGGTTCAAATTCGGACGCCTCAGTGTTGCAGAGTGCAAAMGGTGGTTTRTCCGGGTGCCGGGGACAGCACAACGAGATAGTCGAGTCTATGGCGTTCAGACSTTCAAAGTGGTTTATCAAGGTTCGCCAGTGATCAGATTTCCGCGCAAGAGTGGTATGGTTTCCAACAAAGTAGACACCACGACGCGCTCGAGAGGCCGCAACACACATGCGATTCCGCATACCCAAATGTCCAATTTTCCCTTCTCCATTGGACCGCACAAGCGAGACTATCACAATCTCACTCTCGGATCCCTGGCAGAAGAATAACAACATTCCAATTCCCAAGGTTTATATTAGAAATTCTTCTTATGAACAAGATTCATTTGAAACACCATCTGGAACAACGTTTGAAATGAGAAAAATGTGAAAAATTTCAAATAATTAAGCTTGTCGAATGAACAAGACCATGAGAATGGCGCACCTGAAAGCTGTCAATCGATCGGACTTCAACGTCTGTTAATTCCGGATACTTCCCCATCAGCGAGCGGATGAGCGTCACCTGCAGCATGCACACAAGTCACGGTCACCAATTACGAAGAAGCGAGATGATTACATTGGAAGAAGTGCTGGATTCTTTCTGGTCCAGCTTCGAGCTCACTCACCTGCCCATTGTAAGCAGCTAGAATCTTGAKACTTTCAAGGTTGGAAAGCTCCGAAGCAATCCACCTGGTGAGGGCAACCATCATACGCGCTTCGTCCTGGTTCACGAAACTGCGCTGGCTCGTCTCTGGATATAAATGAGACCAAAAGTACATTGTCCTCGCCATGCATGTGGGAGCTTCATTTCGGCTCCCCGACACCAGTTTAGGATGGGACTTCAGGTCCGGGTAGATCGGTCGAAGCATATCCACAAATTCTTCGCGCATTCGGCATTGCAGGCCTAATTGCTGAGATGGCAATTTGTTGAGTTCCACTAGCCGCTCAAACATTGATACTCCGAACCCATGGCTAGTGCACATCAAATGAAAATTCAAGGCATTAGTTATCAATTGTCTGGCTGTAAGCAGCAGTGGAACTTAAGTCAGCTGAGAAAACCAACCAATTACCTACCTTCGCTCGAGTTCATACGACTCCACTAGAGGTCGAAGCTGCTGGTGGTCCCCAATTAGAATGAGGTGCTGCAGATTGGAATTAAGGGAGGCGAGCACCTGCGGCTCCAGGATCTCCGCTGCCTCCTCCACCAAAACAACCGCAGGAGAGAGATGCTTGACCACACTTTGGTACATTGCTGCTCCCTGCAAAATTCATCACGGCGTTTCAACTAATCTGGAGGGCACTCAGGGTGGGTTTTTAGTGCTGTGAATTAGTAAATCTCTGAACAGAAAAGTTGTTCTGACAGGCATGAATTCCAGGAGCATGCGACAACCACATATGCACATCGGTCACAGTAGTGTGAAATAGCTTACAGTAGTAGTCATTCCAATTATTTTRGCCTTCTGAAGAACAGCTAGCTTGCGGCGCTGACTTATCTGTTCCATATCTTGCAACAAGGTATCATAMTCKGCTTTCAAACTWGTCAGCCGCTCGCAAGCTCCGTTCACACTCTCTTGCCAGTATTTGTACACCAAGATTGCACGATGCTCCGGTAATAAATCATACGGATTTTCATGAGCAATCCAATCGAACTGACCTCCAATAGTGTCCATCTGATGCATGATCATTCGGTTCCACTCAAGATGTCAATATCATTAGAAAGTATCTCATGCCCAGAATGGAAATATACCACAACATATATGTCCGACCAACTTTCATCTGCTTGATTTTGCAGAACGGCACGATATATACACTAAAATATATCCATGCTCTACAATATCKACAGTGGAAAGTTTGAATCTCTTACGTTCAATCGRTGATATGTCATTGACGCGCCACGGACATCCTTCTCCATCGGAAATTTCATGAAGCTGCTACTGAGTAACCATTGAACACTGTTTTTTGAGAGCCGGGGGTCAGTCATACCGGTGTCCACATCGAGGTTGATTTCCAGGCGAAGGCTTTCGTAGGCAGCCCTTCGTTCTTCTTCTTCCTTTCGTTTTTCATCCTCCTCATCGGATAGTACGGATTCCTCTCCGGGAACATGGTCACGCTGCGGTATTCTGCTGCTGACGGGTTTCTTCAAGGAAAGAAAGGCGAGGGCGGATTGGAGAACCTTTGGACTCGGCATCCATCTCTTCATCTCCGCGACCAGAAGTAACCTGAAGATCAATATATCAGACGCTAACGTCGGGTCTGCGTCCCCTGGAATTGAACGTCCTCGAAGTAGTTCAACGAGGGTGAGACCTTCCGGCACCTTTCTGGCACATGACTCAATCTTGGAACGGGGATGCACAGCACGTTCCAAGAAGTGGTGCAAGTGCAGTTCCGGGGAATGTTCCACGATCATACTTGGATCGAAGTTGTCTAGATATCGTTTGACAATGTCGAGCACCTCCTTCATGACTCCCCTGAGATCTTCAAGATTCTCGCGGTTCTCAGCAAAGTCGGATCGAAACTCGTCGTCAGATTTTATCATACGATTCAAGTTATGGGATTCTAGTTTTTGGCATTTACTGCGCCCGCCGACACGCACAATGTTGGGTTCGAAGTCCAGACACCTCTCCAGAAACTGGTCAAGGGCATGGTTCTTCAATGTGATGACGGACACGGGGCAATCTTCGGAAATGTATTCGCCAAAAGCAGCAGTTGCAACAGCGTCACCCCCACATGCGTCTTCCCTGTGCCGGGTGGACCCTGGATCATGGCCAGCCGGTTGTGGACCGCGAGCTCCACGGCTTTGAGTTAACTGGGATCAAAGCTGGTCTTGTATCCTCGCTCCAGGAGGGATGTCGCTGCTCCCACTCCCTCCCGAATCTCTTCAGGTTGACGTAGCTGCAACATCCCCAMATTGGCCTCAAGCTCTCTTTTAAAGATGCAACTCCAGTCGAGTGTWACCATTCCATCAGCGTTGCTGAGGTACTTTGGAGTCGGATCCTGTGGCCATGTCACGGACACAAGCTCTTCGCACTGTGAAGTGTTGATGCAGAAGTATCACGCCACTTTCACACTGGTGGAACACAAGTATCTAAAGACAGTTTCTGTTCAAGTAGCAGTTGACCTCCATCACCACGAATCTGAAGCCGCGCCAATGGTGGTGACATATCCCATTCAACCTGGACGTGGCAAAACCACCATTAATCATTTCATGTGTTGTCCAACCACGTAACTAACCGTTCGATTTTGTTTAATGATCATTCATAAGCAAATCATGTAGAGTCGATCTTACCGCTCTGTGATGACCATACTTCGGGTATATTTGTATTCAAGTTGACTGATAGGTAAATAAAAATTGTATATACACGTTATTGATACACTCTCAAGAGTGAACCTTGGGTTCGTCTTCATAACTTAGCCCCAAGCCTGATGTCAAAGTGTATACCAAAAAGAGTAAGGGAAGTAACGGCAATTGCATACCTCAATCAGCCCGAAGGCTGGGCCAGACACAAAATCACACGCCCCATTTGGTCTCAGACCTACTGTATCAACTCGAAACCCTGATAAAGCAAGCATTCAAGCAAGTCAAACAGGGTTGCACGAGAGTCGAGATAGCAATATTGAATTTATGGATATCTCTCATATAAGAGCTTTTCGAGAAACTACTCAATAAATAACCACTATGAAACATCCTTCCATAGTGAAACGGGATACATTCAAACAACCAGCTTTCTGGCATATCAAGACTCTGTAGGCCAGGAAATGGAAATAACTCACCTTCACAAGGAGCAGGTACAGCCGTATTATTAGTGAGGCCGCTGGCCATGACCTGAAGTATTATCCTCGCCCTGTTAGTGACTGTTCATGCATGCGTGCTTTCCTGTTCTAACATGTRATGYTCACGATAATACAATTGAGTCTCAGCAGACCCTACCATTACTCCTAGAAAGATATTACCACTGTTCAGGTCTWTRATACTTCCAACCTGATTCAACACGACGTCARAGAGAGGGTTATGTCACACGGTCAAACCTGCACTAAAGGTCGAGGAAGATCCGTACTATCATAGTCATCACTGTAGCTGCGGTTTCCAGGTTGCAAAATCTGCGCCGAGTAAAGTTCATCAAATACAGAGATAGGATAGTGCTAGCAAAAGTGGTCATCATGAACATGAACGTCACTAGAACATGGATTAAGAGCGACCTGCCTTAATGTCTGAGAAGTGAAAGTCGCCAGTCAAAACAACCACACAACCGGGAGCCGTGGTTAACACATGCAAGAGATTCCTTTGTGCAGGTTGGAAGCAGTCGAAGTCATCGTAACACTTGCAATATGCAGCTGGATGTTTCTTCCTGGCTTGGCTACAAACCTGCATCCCTTCAATTTTCGCCCGGTAAATTTCATATAGTAAGGTCCGTGTAAGGTAAATGAGGATGAACGCCATGGATACGCGGAATTTTGCTCTATTCTACCGCTTTGTATTCTTTATGAGCCGGGAGCGAGGGCAGAAAAGCATTTGTAAGCTGACCTTTGCGATTCCTATTTTCTACTTTTTGTGGTGTTTCTGACTGGAAATTCGAACTTTATTTTTAAGGTTCAGGACTTCATAGCTTGATGTACACGACAGGGAAGCGTAAATGACTTTCTTGCTCACCAATTAATCGCTTTCAATTTTCAAGACGTCTGACATGAAAATTCGTCGCACGGTTGATGCAGCCGTGAGTACGGCTGTGAGTGGGTGGAGATTGGCGTTGACAGGGCGTTTCAGATTACTTGATCAATGGTGTGCCTTTGTCCAGGTAATAGGGTTTGCTTAGCATTTATGCTGCGTGTGGTTTGGAATCAGTCGGTTGTTGAGCTTGTATCTTGAAAGTGTAATGACCACAGGAAGATACCGACAGTTTTACTGTGAAATAAAGAAACTGTTTGGTCTGAATCTGCAGGTACATCAACGACATGCCATATCTGAAGATACTTGGAGGCAAGTTCTTGAGTTTAGCCGTAGCGTCCATGAAGATCTTAGCAACTACGATCCAGAGGGTAAGTTTTTTCTCACGGTTTGCTTCACGACAGTACAGTTTGAGCATCATCCAATGGCAATTGTGCACCACAATCGTTAACATTCGGGACTCTGTGCCTATGCAGGGGCGTGGCCAGTACTGGTGGATGAGTTTGTTGACAGCATGTATAGGTATGCGCTACTCTCGCTKTATGCAGTGCTCGATTTTTATTGGGGCAATGCGTCTGCCTCGTGAAGTTGCTTATATGTGTGTGTGGTCTTGTACAGGAAAAACGCCTGTTCTCGTTGCAGTAAGGAGACGATTCGTGTCTGTGATTGTGGAGTCGATGCCTTGCCAATGTTAAACACAGATGACCCGTTGGGGGACTTTTTGAGTTGCCGAACCAGTACCTTACCAGGTAATAAGAACGACGTATCCCATCCCTGTCGGTTTCCGATGTAATTGTATGAGAGACGGCACACTCGAGGAGCAACCCACGTGCATGTTTGTCTGCTTACAAGATCGGTTTTGGAACTTGGATTGCAAATCTCCTTTTAAATTCTGTTTTAAGAGTTCTTTGGGTTGGAGCTTGGATTGCAAATCTTCTCTTGTCTTATGTTTTTAGAGTTCTTCGGGTCTGTCCAGGGATGGCAGCACAGGCTGGAAGCAAGAGACGCTGGAAAGACCCAATCGAGGAAGCCGCTCAAGCCGAATCGGTGAACTGCCTCTCCCAGAGGTTGGCGAAAATGCCAAGTTTGGTGGTCTCCAAGCGCATGCGGTCAAGCGGAACTACACCTTCCGAAGTGTCGGACCCCATGGAAGAGGTTGATGGCGACTTGCAGGAGGGGCAGGATGCTTGGGAGCAACGKGACAGAGCTAACGGGACGAATCAGTTTGCACAGGCATCAATTATGGGCCAGGTGGGTTTTCTCAGATGTTAAACATCCTTCTTTATTAATTAATTCGCTCCATTTTTTATGGCATAGTTCATTCCACTGAGATTAGTATTTCCAGATTGATCAGAACAAAGGTTGCTCTAATGGGTAGACCAAATCTGATTTTGGCTTGCACAGGGATGAAATTTTTGCCGTCTCAAATGTAGGTCAAAGCACACCGTAAGGTGTCCACTGGAATCACTCTCAATCAAATTTTTAGATGCTCTTAACAGCAACTCATGGAGGATTACGGTGCACCAAATTATGCAATATTTGGGTTTCGGTATTAAATTTTGATTGGTAAATGACCTATACCAACACGAGTTCTGTTAAGGTGGTTTAAATTCTCAAAATCCATGTGTACTCATCTTACAAGATATTAAGGTATTGCATCACTCATTTGGGTTCCTCTAAGTCACCTTTGAAGCAGACTTTACGCTGGARTTGAACTACAGTTTCGAAAAAACCCTCTTTGTATATTCGAAGTAAGCTTAGAAGGAAAAAGAATTGTTAACAGAATGAGATCAATGAGTCTGCTGTTGTTAMGTATTTACTTACGCTTAGGGTATTGACTATTCCGTCCCTCAGGATTCGTCATCAAATACCAGCGCAAGCGGCTATGATGTCTTCCTGTCACCTTCCTGGCAGCCATGGCCAAGTCTGGGCAGAAGTGAAAACCACCGTCGATGGGGTCAGTTTACTGGGTCGCCTATTGTCCCCAAAGCAGAAATAGCTTCCGCCTGTGGAGGTTATCCTGCATTTTTAAGTCCCCAGCAAGACCTGCTCCTCCATCAATGATTTAGACAGAGTGAGCAATTCATGGTTTTGGCTTTAGGCTGCATTATTCGTAATGGATTGCACCTGGATATTCAGATAACAGGCTTCCTCAGAGGTTGACCAGGTCATACATGTCATGCAAATTGTATGTCCCGATTTTTTTTAAATTTTCTTTCTCGAATGTATCATGATTCTTTGGTTATAAAAAAATTTAGTTGGATTCTTCGTGACTTGTCACATGGTTGAAGGACTCCGTGTGAAATCTAAAGAGGAGAGTCATTCTGCCTACGAGACTAATACCGATGTTTTTCTACTGATATTGTGGTTGTTGAGTAACTTAAATGACGTGGGGTTTGGGTTGAATAACAACAACGATACACCTGCTGATTTTTATAGAATTTGTATTTTATAACACATTTGTGTTTTGTCCAAACCCCTTGGGCTTTAAGGGGTTAAAAACACAGTCAACACACACAATCTCTAACGACAAAACACACTAAACTTAAGCTAACTAGCCAAATTTAAATGCCAGATGGAAGGATTCTTCTACAAAAGCAAAATTCCAAACAAAGCTCGTCCAGGCAAGGAACACATGCAGAGCCAAATTTAAATATGAGCGAGGCTTGGGCACCAAACAACACCTCCAAGCATCGCAGTGAATAGAAGTGAGGAAAAAGCATACCCAACAAATCATGGGGCGGAGGAGGCATGCGATGGCTGGAAGGTGCAACGACAAGAAGAACACCACAGGAGGTGCAATGATAGCAGAGGAGGCAAGGTGATGGCGGGTAGGCATGAAGATAGACGAGCAATGGTGGCGTGAAGTACTTGGAGACAGGGAATCCTAAAAAACCCTAAAATCCCAAATCAGGGATTGACAAATCGACGGCAGGGGCGGGGGGCTCTTGATATTTTTCCGAAAACAAATCAACGGCAGGAGCGGGTCCTTGTTTTTATTTTGAAAAGATCAACCGTTGTTTTATTTTGGGTGGGCTGGGGTCAATGCAGAAAAGGCTAGCTGCATCTTTTCAAGGGATAGGGATAGTGAGATATGAAACTAGACTTATATTGGAAATTTTGGAAATTTTTTACTATGTTGAAAATCATGAAGGCAAATATATTGCTTATGGAATTACCATATAGAGAAACTTTAATGCAATTATTAAAAACAAAACAAAGTTTGAAATGGATGGATTTTATATGCAAAAGTACTCTCAGTTAATTTTTATAACGGGTGTGGTCTCTTTGATGACTTCTATTTATTTTGGAAAACATTGCAACATGCTAACTCAACATAACCACCTTTTCCATTTGAAGGTCAAGGATTTAATTACAAAAATAAATTGATGGCAAATTTCATTAACCCTAGAGCGTCTTGATTCATCTCCAAAATTGAAGTTTTGAGAAAAATCATTACAAAGTGCCATTTGGAAGCATAACTTGGAATTGACATACAAATAAAAGTTGTAGAATGAGAATTGTAGATTCCATCCGTACGGTTAGATTTGCCAATGCTATCACCAATATTTTTTATAAATTTTGAAAGGAAAATTTCAAAATTCCTTCAAAATTCAAGAACAAACAAAATATAAGCATTTTTGGAGTAAATTTTGTTGGAATGGATTTGAAATGAGTTTCTTTTGACATGGTGATTTTTAGAAATTTTTGTGTTCTTACAATCTATGACCTCATTTTGGGTTTTGAACTAAAGTCAATGCAATTTTGGCTTGGTCAACCACTCGACACACTTGCACATTGGATGAAAGTTATTATAATTTTTAGAGATACTCTATCAAGTTGTTGTTCTATCTAAGGGTTAGATTTGGTGTTACCAAGCAGTTGGGAGGAGGAATTTGAAGTTTCAATCTGTTCATCGTCCAGAAACTGGACGTCAGCGCGCTCTAGGGTTAAATTGGCAGTATTTCATGTGCCATTTTCAACCCTGCAATCTGAACTGCTAAAGTGAAATCTAGGACGGGTATAGGTTTTAAGTCATTTACGACTTATGTAGATGTCAAAAATCTATGACCTCTTTAGATTTTAGACCGTGCGGTCTGAAACATCTAGGGCAAGTATAGATTTCATAAATCTAAAACAGATGTAGATTACAAAAATCTATGATGGGTTTAGATTTCAAACCACACGGTTTGAATTGTAAAAAGTGCCGAGATAACGGAATGCCACCATTTTAACCCCTAAAGGACCGGCATGCGTTTTTTTGGCTACATAGCAATTTCAGGTAGGTACGTGTGGTTGGAAATTTCCATACTTTTGGCCCAAATTTTAATAGAAGGTGGAGCACAAGGAGTATCTTTCATATGCACTAAATTTCATGACACTTGAAAATACGAGTCTAAAGTTACGGCCTAATATGTTACTTTTTTTGTAAATAGGCAATTTGGGTAGATTGGAAAAAATCACTTTTTTTAAAAAAAAAAATGTAATATTGATTTTCTAGATTAATGTATATGTGGAAAGCTTTTATTCATTCCATTTTGATCAATGAGTCAAAATTTATGAGGATTTTTTGTTTGCAAGTAGTTAAAGATTGTCTATTATAAAATAAACTTTGAAGTCCTTCATCTTACTCAATTTTCAATATTTTTAGAAAAGAAAAAATCATTGTATTTAGATTGTTTATTACAACATTCCAACCATTGGGATTGGCATTTTTCAATTTCATAATTAAAATTCTTAATAATTTAGTATTTTGAATCATTTTCTACTACTATCTACTTACTATTATTTTCCTATATGTTGTACAATTCCAAATGATTTGAATTTTTTCAAGCATGTGGCCAACTTTTCAAAAAATAAGAATCCAAAGAAGAACCACCATTTTGGACATTTTTTCATAGAAAAGTGAGTTTTTGAAGTGTTGCTGCCCTGTTTTTTGCAGGGCCCCAAAAATGATCTTAGTGAATTTGAATGCTTATATCTTGCAATCCACAAGGTGGAAATTTCTGAAATTTTTACCACATGTTCTCAAGTCAACATACTACAAGATGCCACAATTACATGTGTCAAAAAAAGTTTTTGTTTCAAAAATTTGATACTTGTGAAAATGGCAGTTTGAGAACACTTTTGGTGAAAACATAGTCATGGAGCTTTAGGGGTTAATGAAATTTGCCATATTGAGATTAATAATGAAATGCTGTTGTTAATTTCATGGAGGTGAGGAGAGTTTAGAATCAAACTTTGTTGCTTTTTTCTTTTGGCCAAGCATAGGAGGTCTTAAAATTTGTCAAGTAATAAATAAACATTTAATTAATATGTTTTTCTACAAGGTCTCGGCTTACAAGATTTAGTTTAACTCTCCTAATAAGCCTACATTACTCTCTCAAATTCTTTAGTTGTCAATAGATTGCATTAGAATGATTCAAAGCTTTCCACAAATATATATATATATATATATATATATATATATATATATATATGTGTGTGTGTGTGTATCTCTAAAAATTCAATTTCAAATTTTTATTTCTCAAGAAAGTTATTTTTTCTAATTTGCCCGGACTATCCATTTGCAAAAGAAAAGTAACATATTAGGCCATAACTTTTGCCTCATATTTCCAAATGTCATGAAATTTAGTGCATATGAAAGAAATTCGTCGTCCTCACCTTCTATAGAAATTTGGGCCAAAAATACAAAAATCTCTAGTCACACATACCTTCCCAAAGTTTCTATGTAGCCAAAAAATGCATGTTGGTCCTTGAGGGATTAACTTGCTAGTTTGCTTCGGCAAAATTCCTATCTTGTTTCTAAGCTGCCAATTCTTTTCTAGCGTGATTGGGGTGAAATCAACATGCAGAGAGTAAAAGGAAGATCAAAATTTCAATGAAGGAATGTTCTACACACCCATTCTTCACCTTCGGAGGACAAGAGTCTCCGTTCTCAATCTTTAGAGGATGGCCGGATTCCATTTTTTGAAGATCGAGAATGAGGAGAAGAAGATGTGACAATCTCTATTCTTCAAGAATATTGTACTGAGTACAACACATAATGAACTCTATATACACAGACCCAAAACTCACCCTACATGACTCGTTTGATTTGCCTACTCAATTAAGGTCTCAAAAAAATGACCATGAGTGACATAGGGTAGAACCACCCATTTCCAACTAGAGACGGACACCAACATGTAGGATGCAACCATTTCCAACCAAGGCTTGAACAAATTCCAACCAGCTTAGAATGTATTATTTCTCTTTTTCAAGGTTGGGACTAGTAAGATCATGACACATGTCCTAAAATAGTGAGCAGGAAAGTAGTTCTTGAATGATTAGAATTGGAAGAGTTTGTACAATGGGTATGGGTCCAAACCAACTTTTGGCTTCCCGAACTCGTAGTCATTTCAATTCTAGGCATAAAACTAACAAAATATTTGCAATTCCCCGTGATTTCTATCTTCTTTCGTGGTAGAAAATTTACATTGCCTTACATTAGATGTTTTTTAGACCATTTAGAAGATTGCAAGTTCCCGGGTTGTGGGAACGCATTGAGAATTATGGGAACTTTGCCACGTAGACATTTTGATGTGGTAGAGAGACTGCCATGTCAGATAATACTAAT
Source organism: Pleurozium schreberi (assembly GCA_006891605.1). NCBI lineage: Eukaryota > Viridiplantae > Streptophyta > Bryopsida > Hypnales > Hylocomiaceae > Pleurozium > Pleurozium schreberi. The sequence goes on along the minus strand of VACF01000260.1, from coordinate 51,348 downwards.
TAATTATTATTTTCAATTAATTATTAATTATTAAAAAAATTGAAATATATATATATATATTTAAAGTCTATTTTCAATTTCTTTATACTTTCTAAGATTTTTGGATTTTTTATTTTATTTTATTTTTTTGAAATTCAAAATTCAAACTAGCGGCCTTTCAAAAAGGTCTTTGAGGCGACATGGGAAGAACTCATCATTGAGGTATACTATAGTTCACTCAAATCAATCTCAAAAGGAAGTTAATTGCAATTGTTTCTACCCCAAATATAAATATATGAATAATGTTTATATGTATCTTTTCTTATACGGTATATGAAGGATGCAATGACCAAGAACTTACTTATCCTTTAAGTTGTATATTATTGCTTGGTGAACGGTGAGAGTTATTTAGGCTAAAGGGATGTCAATTCTAATCTTTTATTTCACATTGAAATATATAATTTCTTCATATTTTTTTCCATATAATCTTCCATAGCAGATGGCTAATGATAAAACATTCTATAATTATTGTCATTCTTCACCTTAAGCAAATAGATTTAACAAGTTATAATTATCTAAGCAATATTGTTCATCAAACTCATCCCATTTGCATGAGTTTTATGATATTATGATTTCAAAATTCCATAGGAAATTTGGTCTCTGAAATGATATTAACCAACATGATATATATTGTTTGTTTCAACACATGTCCAATGTTATTTGGACACCAAAGATTCTTGCATGTTTTAGCGATTACTTAAGCCCCCCTGAAGAAGACTCAATGAAGTAATTTCTAGCTTATAGATGATTCCATTACATGTATTGCATGGTAATCTAGTTCATCACATTTCAATGACTTACTCACCAATTTATGGAGAGGTTTCAATGCAAGGTATAATAGAAGAAGAGAGAAGAGATACCTTGAACATTCCAATCTATTGTTACAGCGTAGATGAGGTGAAAGAAGTTGCACAGTCCACAAATGCTTTTCACATCAAACGATGTGAGAATGTGCAACAAAACTATTTTGCACCAAATGAAGAGGAGAAAATTCTTGCTGACCCCGAGGCATATGCCCTAGGGTTGTCCACGTCCAACGTCTCGGGAGAAATTGCGTCCCAAAACCAGACGTCCGGACGTCCAAATGGGCGGGACGCTCACGTCTGGCGGACGAGCGGCGGACGGGCAGGCGGACGGGCGGGTGGCTCGACAGGCGGATGCACGACGCGGACGGCCAAAAAAAAAAAAAAAAAAAAAAAAAATTGATGGACCGGCGGACCGGCGGACAGGTTGACGGGCGGACGCGCAATGTGGACAGCCAGCAAAAAAAAAAAAATTGACGGACGGGCGGACGGACGGACAGACAGGCGGACAAGCGGATAGGTGGACAGGCAGACGGGCGGATAGGCGGACAGGCGGACGGGCAGACGGGCGGACGCGCAACGCGGACGGCCAACAGGAAAAAAAAAAAAAAAAATCTTTTTTTTTTATGGACCCTCGGTACTAAGGGCTTCCCAGTTGGGGGGGAGCGCGGACTCTGCYCGCCCTCCCCATCTGCCCGCTCAGGAGCCGCTCATGAGGACCCCGATGCCCGGCCCGGGCTCCGATACCAGCCCACTGTCCCGACCCCCCGACCCCCGACCATAAACCCCTTTTTGCATTGTATTACTGTGGAAAATAAAAAAGTGATGTGTATAAGAGGTCATGAAATTTAATAATCTTTCACACTTTAAAATGATCTTTAAATTTAAGTTTTGGGAGTATTCAAAGTAAAAGAAGAAAGCTAAAAGTAATTCATTTTGGGGCCCCAAGTGCTACATTTGGGGTTCCGAGTGTCTCAACTGGGGCCCCAAGTGCTAAACCTGGGGTCCCCAATGTCTCAACTCGGAGCTATTTCGTGCTCTCCCCCGTCCTCTCTTCCCGCACTCCTCCAACATCGAGAGAAAGGTATGAACAACTCTCTATTCTAAAATTCCTCATGCATTGCTCTGTGATAATGTATGTGGTAATGTATGGAGTATGTGGAGTGCGTAACATGGTTTAGGGTTTATATTTGTAAAGAAAAAAGGATACTTATTATGCTACAATGTTTGTGATATTGGAGTTATCCTAAAATATAGTGTTTCAAAATATAGTGATATTGGAGTTATCCTAAAACACAAGTGGTATTTGAATAAGTGGTATTTGACGCGGACGGCCAACAGAAAAAAATTGTCACTTAGAAGAGGTTTACAACACCTTATAGATCATTTTCCAAGGCTATAGAGAACTAAAACCTTGGATTTTTATCCTAATTTGCCATTGTCCTATTTGGGTTGCATTGTACTCAAGGCTTGTTGGAATTGCAGGTGGCACTTTTCATGTGCTTCTGCAATTCATTGTTTGGGGAAGAGGATCCAGCCTTGTATTATTTGGATATTGTTATGGTACCTTGCCCCGTAGTAGACATTGTTATTGGCAAGTTCCAGTTTTGTCCCATTTTGTGTTCATGATTAGGTTTTCATTTTCATAGACGCATTGTGGTGGTGAGGTCAAGGCAATCGCTAGAAAGACCATTTTTTGTGCACCAAACGGTCGGTAATTGTTTAAATTGCAGTGATAGGGAAAGTGATGTCTCGTGAATTGCAAGTTTGGTGGTAATGCAAGTGCATGTTCCCCTTAGCCATTAGATAGTTTTATATACCCAAGTAGTCATTTTATGGTGCACCTAAAGAGTTGATATTATCGATCTCCATCAACATACTATTTGAAAGATATTGACATCAACAACTTTGGGCCAGCTGTGGATACCAACTAGGCTTTTGAGCCTATTTTGGCATAGGGTACCACTAGTAGGCTTTGAGTGTGAGTATCTTCACCCAACTTAGRATTTGAAGACCAAACCATGAATAATCAGGTTGTGCCCACTTCATATCAAGGGTGAAGATAAAATGCTCACAATTCATGGTTATAGGATCATGATCCTATAGTAGGTAACATACATAAAACAATCAAGCTGCTAGGCTACATGCTAGCAACTCTATCTCTTTGGTCCCTTGGTTGCTTCTAATTCTATGTTGCATCAATATTTTGTTCAACTTACATTGATTTGGATTAACAAGACATGATTGGGTGATCGTAAGATACACTTCACGGTTTTGGCCCAAAGACATAGTTTTTGACAACAGGACTGGCAGCACTAAGTCATACTCCTAGAACTATGCATCAATGGTGCCCCTGCAAATCTACACCGTCAATTGAGGGCGGTTGTAGATCTAAACCGTTCATTTAGTATTATGGAGTACTATAGACTGTTGCGGAATATTGCAGAAGCGACATTGAGCAAAAAAGAGTACAAAAAAAGGTTTGTTGATGTTTTATTTTYAGTAATTCAAAAAAATTCTTAAAAAAGACATTTTCTAGACAAGATTGTGCTCACATTGCACCAAAGAATTCACAAAGGAAACTTTTTTCCTCTCCGCAGCCTTCGCTCAAAGGAAGGCAACGGTGCTAGTATATGACCCCAAGAATCCAAGCTTATGAGCATTGAGCCTACAATATAGGTACCTATAATATAGATACTACATACTATAGAAGCTATATGTATCATAAGCACCTATAATATGGGTATTTGTATCATATATATCATATAAGTATAGATGGTTTTTATAATATATATATATATATATATACCTATTACATAGGTGTGTAGTATTTTAGGCTCATGGGTGCACACTCCTTTGCTCACATAATAGCAACCCTCGACCTTAAAGGGTTGAGTGGAATAATTTTTGTAACCCTTTCTTTTCAAAGGCGGGATCTAAACCTTAATGTAGGAAAGAAAAAAACCAAAGCAATTAGATTATATGCAATCAGGTGATTGCAAGAAACACTTATCCTATTTTTTGTCCCCTTGCCCTTGGACGGGAGGTTTTTTGCTCATAACCTTTGCATTGTTTGTCCGTTTGGCATGAGACTTGGAATGAAGGTACATGAGCTAGTTTTGGACATTGAGTAATTTAAAAAAAAAATTAAAAATTAGTTTATTATTTTTAGCCTGTCTTCGATTGGGTGTCTACCTTGGCCATTGGGGGTAGTCTTATTTCTAACCCAAAAATGCAAATTTGAAGCCGCAAATTGGACACGTTGGAGGTCTCCTAACATTTCAAGGACTGACAATGAGTTTTTATGAAATTAGAAACATCTGTTGTGCTCATGGTGTCAAAGTGACCTAATATGTGAGCCCAAGTATGTGAGCTTGTGAGCATTGAGCCTACAATATAGGTACTTATAATATAGATATCACAAACTATAGAAGGTGTATGTATCATAAACTCCTATAATATGGGTATTTGCAACATATATACTATACAATCATAGACAATTTTTATAGTACATACATCTATTATATAGGTGTGTGGTATTCTAGGCTCACGGGCTCACACTCCTATGCCCACATATTAGCAACCCTTTGTGGTTAGGTATGCAATCTCTACTCTAATATAAACTTTGATATCCTCCTTCATTAAAATCAATTTCCAATTTTTTTTGAAAAAAAAATAAAACCTTACAATGTAGATTGTTTGTTACAACATTACAACCATTGGGAGTGGCATTTTACAATGTTATAAATAAGTTCATAATAGTTTAGTATTTTTGAATCATTCTTTGCTTCTTTCTACTTACTACTTTTTTCCTATGTGTTGTACAATTCCACATGATATGAAATTATTCAAGCATGTAGTCAACTTGCTTTCAAGAATGAATCTAAAGAAGTACCATCATTTTGGACATTTTATCATACAAATGTGACTTTGTGAGGTGCAACTTCCTACGTTTTTGCAGGGTAAAAAAAGGATTTTTGTCAATTTAAATGGTAATATCTTGCAATCTACATGGTGGAAATTTTAGATTTTTTTTGGATCATTGTTATTGAAGTCTAAAAGTTTTTTTGGATCATGTTGGTAGTTGAGAGGGGATTCTAGAGGGGAACACCTTTTTTGAACTGTGCATGAATAAACTGTGAATATGTTTAAAAGTGTTGGAAATAGCTGTAATGTGAATCTCATTTGTAAACAAGTCTAAATTCATTCCAAGGACCCTTAGTAACAACACTCTTTAACACCAAGTTCCATAGTGATTCCACAACTTACACTCTCAAGCACAACCAAAATGATAGAGATACAAGTGCACTGTGGTAAACAATACTGAAAATCCGCCACATCCTTACCTTAAGTACCTTACCTTACCGTAAACCACTCTCAAAAAATTGCTCGTTCATTTTCTGGGAGAGTTTCGCGACACAATCAGCCGTAATGCCTGATTACGCGAGCTAACCCCGTAATCGAGCATTACATATTCTCCATCCAACTTTGTTTTTTCATCCCAAGTGTTTCTTCCAAGGCTTTGATTTTCCCTACTCTTGATTTACATCGGGCAATGTCCCTCGTCGTCAGGCATTTTGCGATGTAAAGCACCTCATTTCGTATGCCCTCCTCCTCGTTAGCCCTTTGTATCGTGAGATGCCCTCCTCCTTGGGCATTGCCCTATACTGACTTAATTTCCATGAATGCAATACTCCTAAGTTAAATTCCCAATTTTGTCTGTACTTCCGTATTCCCCTCAGTCCGTCCCCCTGCCAATTCCTTGATGTCATATTGGAATTGGTGCGACATAATTTTACATAAGTTACATGCATGCAGTGGCAGCCCAGTGTGGCTTTTGCTGATACATTCTGCGCGCAACTCTGTACCAAGTTAAGCTTCCTGCAGCCGGCCCTATTTGAGTATGGCCTGTGGCCTGTACAGTAGAAGCGGCCTGCCTGCTGGCCGGCATGTGGAGGGACGTCTGCAAGACTGCAGTACTGCACCAGTGAGTGCGTCTCATCAAATGTTTCATTTCCATGATTGAAGCCCCTGCTCCCCTGCACCTGATGTCAGATGTTCCTGTGAACCTGGTTTCATTACACATTCTTCTAGAGTACCTTACCTCCCAAGGTACTGCGCGCAGCACATGATCGCCTCTATACAGACAGACCCAAAATTGATACAGGGACTGACTCCTTCACTCTGACTACCTGAGGGCCTCGCAGAAAAACAATGACCATGAGTGAGGCAGGGTTGCTTGTTTACTTCTTCCACATTTATGTTGTAGGGTAGACTGCTCTTAAAGCGACCATTTAAGAGCTGATTTGCATTTTCAGGGAAGCTAAACTCCTTAGAAACAATTTTCAGTAAATTTCATAGGAAGAAAAAAGGAATTGGCATCTAACTCAAGTCGTTTTATATTTTTCAAAACATCAAGGAATTAGTTACAAGTTTTTGAAGTTGAAATGCAGTGGTCACTAAAAGCGACCACCTCCTTAAATGTGCACTGCTAGTACATTGAAGAAAGCAAAATGTACCTCTGTATCATGATTGCTTTTAGAGCATGGGCACTTTAAGAGCTGATTCTCTTATTTGTGAATTTTTGTTGGTACCTTTGATTACACAAATATTGAGAAAATAATTTTTTTTTGAGAATGAAACTACTACACTAAATAAGGGTATTATGGGGACCCACACAGATTAATCCCTAAAGGACCGGCATGCATTTTTTTGGCTACATAGCAATTTTGGGCAAGTACGTGTGGCTGGAGATTTTCATATTTTTGTCCCAAATTTTAATAGAGGGTTGGGGTGAGGAATATATTTCACATGCACTAAATTTCATGACATTTGGATATACAAGTCAAAAGTTATGGCCTAATATGTCACCTTTTTTTTGTAAATAGATAATTCGAGCAGATTAGAAAAAAACTTTTTTTTTTTTTTAAAATTGATATTGATTTTCCAGAGTTATATATACATGGAAAGCTTTGAATCATTCCATTTTGATCAATGAGTCAAAAGTCATGAGGATTTTTTGTTTACTGGCAGTTCTAGATTCTCTACTCTAAAATAAACTTTAAAGTCCTTCATCTTACTCAATTTTCAATATTTTTGGAAAAGAAAAGAAAACTAGGATGTAGATTGTTTATTATGGCATTCCAACCATCGGTATTGGCATTTTTCAATTTTTCAATTCATTTCTTAACAATTTAGTATTTTGAATCATTCTCTTCTACTATCTACTTACTATTTTTTCCCTATATGTTGTACAATTCTAAATGATCTGAAATTTTTGAAGCATGTGGCCAACTTGTCAAGGAAAAGTAATCGAAAGAGGCACCACCATTTTGGACATTTTTTCATACAAAAGTGAGCTTTTGAAGTGCTTATGCCCTATTTTTTGCAAGGTCAAAAAAATGATCTTAGTGAATTTGAATGCTTATACCTTGCAATCCATGCGGTGGAAATTTTTGAAATTTTTACCACATGTTCTCAAGTCAGCATACTACAGGATCCTATGGTTACATGTGTCAAAAAAAGTTTTGTTTCAAAAATTTGATACTTGTACTAAAAAAAGGCAATGTGGGAGCAAGTTTTGGTGAAAACATAGTCATGGAACTTTAGAGGGTAATTGACATTTCACACTATATGAATATCTATCTTCGCCATACATCAATAGTTATTGAAGACAGCTCACGTGTTGAACATTATGTTTCAAACATCTAAAGTTTTCCACAATAAGTCCCTTTAATTGTTTGGGCTCCTTAATACCCCTATTCACTGTAGAATAATTTACCATTATCATACCATGAATGGTTGATATTATACATTTTGTAGGGTCCGTGCCTTTGAAAAATGATTTGAAAATAACATATTTCATGTTTGTTTAACCTCAAAATGCCCAAGGCCTTTTTTGAGCTTCTAGGAATTTGCCCAACATTTGAAATCTTTCTAGAAGCTCAAAAAAGGCCTTGCCCAACATTTGAAGTCTTTTTGAGCTTCTAGGAATTTGCTCAACATTTGAATAAGTGGTATCAATTTTTTGAAATTTTAACAATACAAATTCAAACCAGACATGTTCAAGATCACCCAGGAAAAAATAGAAAAGACTATCACTTATGGTTTGAAAGATTATAATCATGAACGTGTTAAAACTACAAAAGTAATTTGAAGTCTTTCAATCCTTTTTTCACATGTCAAATCTAAAAATTTGGTCACCAATAAATTGTGAGGTTAAAGAGACTAACGCACATAATCCTAATCAATTTATGACTTCTCAAAACCTACTTTACAATTTTTTTATATGAATTTCAAATGTGATTTTTTCTCTAAGATCTAGTGTATCTGAGGCTCATTTCCAGGAGCCATCAACAATATAGAAAGTCAAGATTGCAATGGGCACCCTTGCACAAAATCTTGAACACAAAAATTGTAATCAATCATTTTCATAATCATATTTTTGACGATAAAACAAGACTTCAAAAAGAACTTTCGAGAAACATAAACTACTAAAAATAGAAACTTGGTGAGGCTATATTTAATTTCGAAGTATTGTCAACACCCAAGTTGGTTGCCTTGGGCATTCGGGGGTTAATGCATTAAGGACCTGTTGACCACATTTGGGTTGAAATTGACACTTTTTCATTGGTATCCAGAATTTTAGAATAAATTTGGATATGAACAAAATGAGAGAGGTCTTAGGAATGATAAACTGCATGCTTTGGGACAAGAATTAGGAAAATTTGTGCTGCCGTGTGGTTTAGGGGTTGAAAAAACTAATGAAATATGAGCTGAAAATACAAAAGTCTTCCAATAAGGGAACCTTGAATTGCCAATTTTTTTATTGCTGAGGCCCAATGATTCATGCCAATTCCATTGATATGGTCAAATCTCCAGAAAGCACCACGATTTGATATTCTTTTCCATGTTTAGCTTGAGACCAAAGAATGTTTTGCCCACCCTTCAAATCAACCATGGTCCTTAATGGGTTAATGTCCTTATAAACTTCTCTTGAATTTTTTCCATTTACAAAATTCTAAGCTCTTACTTCTCAAAGGCTAAGGAAAATTTGTTGGGATTTTTAGAATTTAGGCAAGATCAATTGGCTTCATAAGTAAAAATTTTGGGCTTTAATTTTTTTTTTTAAAACATCATAATCATAGGGTTTGTTTCACTTCATTATGTTAAACCCTAAAGTCGCATTGTCCCCTCGAGGGACAATTTGGATTTTGGGCAGGTTCCTGTGACCTTGATTTTTTATGAAATTTTTTGAAACTTTTTCATAAGATAGAAAAACTGATTATCTTTGTGGGAATATAATTTTTATTTCAATTGGTGCCCGGGAGCAAAAATTATACAACAAAAAACCCAAAACTGAACTTGGTGGGCAGCAAAACTTTTTTTGCAAAAATTCAAAATTCAAATTTTAAATATTTTTTTCTAAAATGATATATCTTTGTCTACATGTGATGCTTTGATTCATTCTATTTGGACTATTAATGAGAAAGTTATGGACAATCTTGTTTTTCGGGCAATCTAAGGATCTTCTTAAAAAAAAACTTATAGCATTCATTTCTGAATGCAATTTTCACAATTTTTCAAAAAAAATTGATGGACAAGGTGAAGTTTACTTTCTAGAACAATCTCACCGTTTGGATTGTTCTGTTTCAATCTCATCTTAGAGCTATTAACCATTTAGTTTTTCATTCAATCTTGGACCTACTTCTACTCAACAATTTTTTAAAGATGGAAAATCAAGTGTTTTTAAGAAAAAAAGAAATTTCTAGAATTTCAATTCAATTCTTCAACATAAAATTTTTTAAATTCAAAGTCTAGTGCAAAAAAATTTGACAAATGATAGTCAAAGTCATCTAAAATTGCAATCTAGTGTTCAAAAAAGCTCTCTTTTTCCACTTTGAATGCTAATATCTTCCAATCTATACGGTCAAACTTCATGAAATTTTTACCACATGATCTAAGACAAGTGAAGTACAAGATCCTACGGTTAGATTTTGAGAAAGATTCTTTTTTTTGTTTTCTTGGATGAATGCAACAAAAATGACACTTTTCAGTGGGTTTTGACAGAAAAATGGCCTTGGGACTTTAGGGGTTAAGTATTGCAAAAGTTATAAATGTTTTAATTTCAATTTCAATGACAAATCACTCAGATAGCTAAAATATTTAAAAAAATAAATATAAGTTAGTTTCATTTGATAGTATAGATTGATACCTACTTCGAAACCTTTGAACCACTCATTTCTAACTAAAAAAAAGAAAATTATTAGGATATTTATTTTACAAAGCTATGGAAGGTATAAAAACATTTAAAGTCTTTTTTCAAACTCAATTTTTTCTTAGAAATGAAGGATATTTATTGTTGGCTAGAATACTTTTACCATTGAAATTGGTAATTTGCAATTTCTTGTCAAAGTTATTAAYAATTTAGATTTTTCTTTCATCATGAATGACCTTCAACTTTATTATCATTTGGAAAATGAATGTGAACATATTTTCTTTAAAAATTTTCATGTAATTTCACCCCATTTTCAACATATTGGCTCAAAAATACAAGTCATGGGACTTGTATTGGTTCCAAAACTCTTGAAAGACAAGACTTCACCTTTAAAAAGGTCTAGAAAAACTAAATGTTTGGAGCTCACACACATTGACCTTACAATCATTGGGGATTTTCACTCCAAATTTTTTATGAGGATGTATTTGCCTATTGAATTGTTTAAATCACATGTAAAGATTAAGTTGTTTTTTCATAAATTTTTTAAAAAGTTTCTTGAGTATGTTATCATTGAACAATAATGCAAATTCCCTCACTATGGTATTATTGACCTTTCTATACRAGAAGATCCTTAATCCACAAATTCCCTTTTATTGTATTTTATTTCTTGCTATTTATTCTTGGTATGAATTTTAGTCATAAATTTTATGGCTAAAATATCATTTTTTAAATGATATGTTTTTAAATTTTAGTTTACCTATTGAAATGAAGCTTATTAAGTTTAGTTGCCACTTCTATTGAAAATTTTGAAAAATTCCTAAATTTCAATATTTTAATAGCAATATGAACTTTGGGCCTATATCCATGGTTTGTTGATTTTCTATTTTTGAAGTGACAAGGTAACTTTTCCGTACCATGATGTTATGCATAATAATATACATCTATGATGAAAATTCTAGAATTTTTTTGGGTATATTTTATATTTGATATGAACTTTTTGCATTTACAAAGAAATTCACAATAATTTCAAATTTTCTTCACAAAATTTGAAAATTTCATGAATCGTATTACACATATGGTTTCGTTTCGTCTATGAAAATCTAACATAAAAAACTTCCATTCATATGGAGTTGCAAAATGGCAGCAAATAGAGTCATTGACAGCGACGCTTGAAATCAGTGGTCACAGGCCCGTCCATCCAGGGTTAAGTTAGACAGTGTGAAAGCTTGAGACAGAAACGCACGGTGGAAGGACCTGACTATGACGGTGGCGCCACGCGGTTATAAGTCCGTCTCTCTCTTGTCTGACGAAATGCACGCGATGTCTCTTTCCCCCTGACCGATCAGGAAGAGGGTGGAGGCGCCAGCTATGGCTTCCACGCTCACATCACTATCCAAACTTAACCTTCCTCTCTAATTCCAGATCTCGATTGCTCTCATTCTCTCCTCCAGACTCTCCCTCAATCTGTCGCGCCGAGTTTTCATCCTTTCTTAATTGGACTGCAGCTCCTGCGACCTCGGTGAGGTGCTCGGGATCGACAGGGGACRATACACTGTGAGTATCGCGCGCTTCTTCGCTGATTTAAAGCTGTATGTAAAAATCCAATGCMTTTTCTTCTTCTTCCAGGGACTGGCATTGGCGATCACCGAGCCCGTCCATACATTAGTAAGATCATTACATCTGCGAGCAAGTTCAGGCGAGCGCATTGAAAGAGCTGTTTGCTCGCGTATATTATCCATACATTGAGTAGTACATCAGGAATTTGAGATTTCATCCGAATAGTCGTGAGCTCATGTGAAAACACCACGAATCGTTCTCTCCTCTGCTCGTTGTAGAGTACAAGCGTAGACGCTTCTTGAATTTTGGAGCTCCTCCAAATTTCTTTACCATTCTCTCAATGTAACTATACAGAGCACGTTTTAAGTTTTCGCATACCTCATCATGATTACAGAAAGGTCTATTACCTCGCAGCTGAAATATGTTCTAGCTGCTTTCTCCCAGCGGCAGACAGAATTCGTGGACGAGATTAAAGGCCTTAAAGTTTAGGAATGCTGCGCTTGATAGCACTTAGCAATGGCGTTGAAAGCTCAGAGACGAGACTCTTTCTTCCCTCGTGATCCCTGACTGATGCTTTTTAGCATCGCTTTTCAGTTTGTTGGAAATCTGCGTCGACAATCTCCATGTTCAGATGATTATGCCATGGACTTGATTCAGTATAAGTTATATTTTCCATCACCCGCTTCTAATAGCGGTATTTAATGGTCTTTTAGAAGGAAAATTTCGCCTACTTATTGGATGGAAATCTGAAACATTACAAGCAAAGTTTTTACCCTGTCCGCTAACCACTGCATCAAATAGAGGTCACTTCCTGGAAAGGCTCGAGGGCTCGAGTGAGACAAATCTAGTCGAACCGGTCTTGGCAGAGGTACAATTTTTTCTAGTTTTATTTGTAGTCAACACTTGGATTGGATGATGAAGTTGTGCTATCTTTTGTGCGGACAGATTCGGAAGATTCATAGTCTTGGACTCGAACACCCTGTGGCGGACTGACAAGAGTGTGCCTGGATAGACGCTGGAAGAAAGAACTGTCTTTCATAGTTCGTTGCCCTCTAATATGTAAGAAAATTCGTGCAATCTGAAGTTAGACTGACGTTTAGGAAAGTCATATCGGAAATTATATTTTTTCTGTCGTCGAGGTCAATTGAATAGATCTCTGCTCTACATTCTTAGATCCTTTTGAATTCTTTCTCCTCGTCCTGCCCTCTACGATGTTTGTTGCTACAAATTATGAAAGAGGAATGTTTGTGGAGTTGTTTGTGATGATTTGCTGACCGCTGAATGTGTATGAKAGGACTACAAAGCCTTACGAGGTTACTCTTTGATGCTTCAGTGCGCACATTTACAAAGGAGCAGATATGTACACTTTTTCCTTGTTCGGCGGGACCTGGACTTTAGCATGTTAAGAATGCMCCCGGCGTGAGTTGTGCATATTGCGAAAGCTACTACCTATGGAGCATTCTTCCATATCCAGTTACTTCTCTTACCATCTTAAATGTCGCCGAAGTTCATAGCTGTTTTTTGTCTACTCTTTTCCTTAAATGTAGGTTGGCAGATATGGTTTATTTGGTTTGCACATGTTTGACTTGGCAAGGTTATCTGATGAGTTTTCTGACAGTTATTTAGGCATTCCTCACAATTCGTATTGATCGAACAATCTAATTGCAGAGTTGGGTCGGCAATCACTAGTTTCTGCAAGAACCAAGGGACGGAATCCGGATATTGTTAGACGAGGAATTAACCAAGCTGCTGAAAGTGGAAGAAGGCACGAATTCTCCCTTGACTCTTTAGATAAAGAAATTCTTCAGACAATGTCCAGGGGATCCAAGAATGGTCACGTCAGTCTTCCAAGTGATTCTGCAAGCGAATCGTCGGGATGTGCTCAAGAGAAAGTCATTTGCTCTCGGGAATCTTCGCATCCTGAACCAGTCGCACATGCTTATGCCAGTCCCGAATACAAACGGATCCCGAAATCCGTTGTACCAAATGGGTTACATCCTAGCGAATCAACTCCAAAAATCTCAAAGAAACCTAGTGACCAGCATCACGGCACTAGGAATGTTGGTGAGTACTTCGAGAAAGAAACTCGCCTCGATTTCGAATCATTGCATACAAGCTGTCAAGTCAAGTCAAGTCAAGTCAAGGCTGTCAAGTCAAAGGCTGTTAGTCAAATATTTATTCGTTTTGAGTTGCTGGTYTTCTTATCATATTCTGAAAAAAAGTCATTTGTGCAGGACAATTCCACGTGCCTACGTTGCCCATGTGTCCGGAAGCTGATGTGCGCTCAAACGGTTACAAACAGCAAGTCTCCGTGAATGTAAATGGAGGCAAACACCAGCAAGATCCGTGTCACTGGCATTATTCGGGAGGGGCTCTGCATCACTCAGGAGGSAACAACGAACTGCAAGTGCCCCGCCCAAAAGATTTGTCATTCCGAGATTCCCATTCYGTGATTTGCAATCAGGATGCTGAGGTSTCATCTAGTAATAGTGGAGATGACAACGGAGAGGATACCAGGAGAAAGCAAGCAAGTGAAAGTCCTTACTCTGGCATAACAGGTATGTGAGCGAAACTTGGCACCCTCCAATGTCTATTTCCATAGAAATGATGCAGAATGTTCTCGAGAATGTTCTAATTTAGGCAGCGTAGTCATGGAACAAAAAAAGAGTCACCTTGACACACTGAAGCACATTGTTCATCTTCCTTACATATTATTCTTTAATAACATTTGTTTTGTTTTCACGGTCTTCACGTGTGTAGCCCCTAATAATAATTCAAAGTATATTTGGAAGGAGATTGCCGTTACTCGCCATAAACGCGATATTACACTGATATATGCAGATGTTCAGTTTCTTGTCAAAAATTCTTCATATTTGTCAATTTCAGAACATTTGTTATGTCACGTGTTTTCATAACATCGCTAAGGTATGGCCTATTGACATCAGCATAGCATTGCAGGCGGTCGATCCCAGCAGAGATCAGCATTGAAATCTAAGGTTTCAAAAGCACCTTCGTCAAAGTGGGACGATGCGGACAAGTGGATTGCGAGCCCTGGTCGCAATGACTCAGCAATACTCTCAAGCGCGTGTTCTAGTCAGGGGTCGGCTCCAAGCCCATTGCAACCTGGTAAGATTCAACGGTYACGTACTATTCCCCGACTTGACTGTCACCCAGTTAGGCTTAAAAGAGATAGGCATTCTGAGGTCTCCAAGGCTCATTGTGGAGCAGTTTCTMCAATATACTCCAGTATTAGAAACCAACTACTGGTCTGGTCTTTGGACATCTTTTCTGAACGTGAATGGTGGGACTGTCATGTAATCATCCTCGCACAGGGTTTCATATCAGAGGACACCGCTCCYGATTCTCTACGAACTGTTTTAGCTTGAAGATGCTTTCATAAGAATCGCTTCATGCTTTCGTGTCCCATTCGTGCAGGAAAGCGACTGACAATCACAGGACAAGTGGTGCTGGGGTGCAATGAGCTTGACAGCTCAAAAGTTGCCGCACCACGAGTGGACTCCTCGTTCTCACTAATCAACGGGATCGCAAGCACAGTTAATGTTAAGGACCATATCCAGCAGATAGAAACTGCAATTCAAAATTCTCTGGTCAAGAGTTCCCCAGTCAATGATCTCCCCAAAAGACTACGTGCAGGTGCAAAATGTGTAGACCYTAGGCTGTCATCAAGGTCTGATCCAGACAAGAGGGGAGATACTTCAATAATTACCTCCACCATGTATGTTCAACGGCCGAAGGACAGTAGATTGGATGAGTTGATATCACCACCCATATTACAAACGGAGCCACAAGTTTCAAAAAAYCTAGTGTCTATTCCTCCTACAGAGAAGTCTCCACTGGCAGAAACTGGTACCGATACTCCTATCAAAGGTTTGTAGATTTCTGTCCAGTGCCAATTTGGGTCGATAGTTCTTTTTATGCCGAATAGTTTTGAATAACACCGACGTTAGTACTAGATCCAGCAATATGTGTTGGTCTTTCTTTTGTATTCWCACATATTTCATATTTAACTGAATCAGCGGCCAGTACAGMTGAGAGTAGTCACAGAGTAGTCAACGAAGGGCGATTCGTCTTATAGAGGTGATGGGCCTTATATTCTTTTATTAGGATTTTGTGCAAAATTCTGACTTACTCGCCGTTTGTTTTCCAGACATCTTCTACAATGGTCCGCACTCTAGGTCGGTTTCCGATTTCCCTAGCTCCATAACTGTAAGGGAGTCGTCTGGCACTGAAACTGCGCAGTCCAATTCACTCTACAGAGACATGGGCACGCAGATGACTCCCAATCCCAGCGTTCGGCTCTCAAGAGGTGAAACTCTCGGATTATTTAATATTTCTCCAAGCAGACACAACACTCCAGACCACTCCTGCAGAACTGCATCCATAGGAGCACCTGCTAACGCGGACATGCTCGACCTCCAGAATTTTCAAACGGATAAACTCGGGCGTCGCATTCCAATTTCTCAGCCTCATCCCACTCTGGACAGAAACTTAAACTGGAGCACAAGAGAAGAAGAGGAGGCGGAAAGTGCAACGTGTTTAAGAGCCCAAGATTGTGGGGAGATACAGACTCGTCCTTTTGAGGCCTGGGCTTTAGCTTGGGAGGAAGCCGAGCGTGCCAAATATACTGCCAGGTACAATGATCTTTCTCATTAGCACTGATATAACTACAGCCCGTTAACATTGCTCTCTAATAGAATTCAGACCTGGAAATTTTCCACTTGGGGAGTGATTGTTCTATGCAAATTGGTCCAATCACKTTTTAGATGTAATTGCACAAACGTGTCTAGATTTCACTTAGTTGCATGGTCTACCAAGCTCTCTGAGGCAAATATATATGCCAAACAACAAGTGCGAAATAATTGGAAGATGAGTCTGCACACATGGGCATCACCTTGACGTCTATTTAAATCGTGCTGTAACTCATTGGACTTCTTTCTTACGGTCACCTTGTTGGTGATTCTTACACTATCAATACCAGCGAGCACTCCACTTCTGTTGATTCCTGATCAGAAGTCTATTTGATTTGCAAATGAGAATCTTTTATCTTTGCAGCGAAGAACTCGGTTATGATTTTCAATTTTTTCCTCTCGCCAATGGCTTCTTATGGATTGGGAAGGACATCTTTATATCTCCCAAGTAATGGTTATCGCTTATATTTGTTTCTGCAGATTCCATCAAGAGGAAACCAGGATCAAGGCCTGGGAGGAGCATCAAAAAGCGAAAGCAGAAGCACGGATGAGGAAGACGGAGGTTCGTGAACTTACCAGAAAGTCACTAAAATAGTCTTCATTTTCCACATAATGTTTACCATGTCCTACGGCCTTTGCTGAGGTGCTTTTGTTCTCCGTGCAGGCGAAACTTGAAAAATTGCACGAGAATGCAAGCCAGAAGATGTCAAATCAAGTTGCAGCTGTCAATCGGAAAGCTGAAGATATGAGAGCTGCTGCGGAAACCTTTCGCGACGAACATGCTACAAAAGCCAAGCACCGAGCCGATTACATCCGGCAGACCGGCAACGCTCCTACTACTATGGGATGCTTCGCATCACGATTAGTACCYTTTCAGTCATACATACAGTGAATTTTTTCCCAGAGCTTTATTTAAAACCGTCTTGTATTATACCTCTGAAATTTATATAAGAAGAAAACCCCTTCTTCTGCTCCAAATCTCCCCCATATTGATTACACAACTTACACAACAAATGCCCCCCGGCAATTTGTAGCTTAGGAATCGTCATTTGTTTGTGCATACAGCTCCTCAGGAAGATCTACCGAGCGCTAACACTTAAGATACCTCAACCTGATGCAGCCATACCGAAAATTCTGCAAGGCTTGTAATGAGCAGTGAAGGGTGTCTTGGGGCSCAACTTTTGATGCGTACCGCTTGGAGTCGAAATCTTCAGATGATACACAGTATCTGCTGTCGGCTGGCAAATTCTGAAGCTTCTCCCAAATTCCTTCGCTGGTATCCTTCAAAGCACTGTTAGGAACAATGCTCGTTTAACAGRTGCAATCACACAAGTTTCAGATTACATGTGTTGGAATCAAGACAGTTCACACTCGTTCAGCCATAGTAAAATCTCAAACCTTGATTCCGAGATCGATGGGGGTAGACGACCATGCATGGTAGGGGACTATCAGCTCGGAGTTGTGCGATAGCAATCAATTTGATGCGTCTCCATGGTGAGATTAGAATAAATGGTGGAATAGAGATTTTSTAAAGAGAAACAAAGCAMTAAATATAYGTCCGTGGCAGGAGAGATAGCCCCAGTACTTGATAAGAGAAATCAGAATTTGTGGTCACCTCTGAGGAGGGAAAGTAAATCGCTGGGCAACTGGAGAAATCGGAAAACGGCTATAGGACCTTTCCCTAAGACCGTTGGATAAGCCGGCATTGCGGGTTTAGGGTTGTCTTCTGAAATCGTGTCTGCGAGCCTGTCCTGCAGACCATAGCAAATTGCAGCTCCCAGCGATGGCACCGACACCGGTGCAGCATCACGTACCCTCGTCGGTGCTTCATTGTATTTCCCCCTCCTCTTCTTTTCCTTCCTCCGCCTCTAGCTGTATTCTTCCCCATTCGAATTGGCGCAGTGTGACGCATTTGGTGACTGGGGAACGTGAAAAGCCTCGCGCGGTCAGGCGAGTCGGGATTCCGCTTGCAGCAACTGGATCCGAAGTCGTTTCTCCCCCGGTGAGAACCCATTTGCGCCTGAATTCTTCTATTTTATTGGCAGGAAGAGAGATTGCGAGGCTTGATTCATGGCTTCGACACGTTGAAATTCTGCTGCGAGTATGTCTATTGATAATGCCGAGTACTTTGAGCGACGCACTTCCTTGTTTCATATTGGATTGCTGTTGGCAATCCAGTAGGAATCAGTGCTTGCATAACCATATTTTAATCTTAGCCCATTTTATTATCGGCCTGTAAGTTGCAGGGTAATGAGGGGACATGGCCGGAAATAGGTCGGTCGTCTAATTGTAGCCCATGTGTTGCTGGGTTTTCACTCCGATTTCGTCAAGTATTGGATTGAATACTATTTGRCCTCTTATGGGATTTGGATTGATTGATTGGTAAGTCATTTCACTTGCCTTGAAATTCGAAGTGCAATCGTACACAACGAGCAGATGGGCTCCAGGAATGGCTGTTGGGCAAACGATTCATGATGGAGTTTTCATTAACGATTCATTATTCATAAGAAACTCATCTTGCGTTCTGTAATATGGACGGTCTGCGACAGCTCAACGCAGGGGAAATCAATATGATTAAAAGTGTGCTTCGGTTCTATGAGCTTCATTTTTTCCCCTTCCATTTCTGAGTTTTCTAGAATATAAAACTTCTTGGGAGGAGAGCTTAGGATGAGCCAAAGAGGGATTGTAGTATATCTCAACATTCCACCGCAGCCTGGTGCACTTGTGATCTTGAAATCCTCTGAGCTTATTATATTATATTTTCAGTTCATAGGAGTACTTCATGCCCAAATGTCGAAAGTCTTTGCGCATGCAGTGTATAATCTTCTGCTCGTGCAATTGTGTCAGGTGGAAAAAGAAGATGGTCCCAATTTGCCTTGTGATACATGTAATGGCAAAGGATGGATGGTATGMGACTTTTGCAAAGGGCAGAAAACCAATGTGCAAGTGAGAGCTAATAAATTTTATAGAAGATGTCCTTCTTGTCGAGCTGTGAGTCTCTCCGAACGCACTCTTTGCTTCTTGACTTCCTCCTGAGCATGAAAGCCAGATTTGTAACAAGTTCGTTCTCGCTACCAAACTCGACCAGTTTCACAAGTTTATTATATCTTTAGTACTAACTATCTTGATGAGAGTAGTTTTCACTTGCATTGTGGTAGGGAGGTTAAAACTTATCTCACCGTCTTGCATCTACCGTAGAGATGTTCCTCTCATGCAAGATATGAAATGTCCTCTCGTAAAGAACTAATTCAATGGTGTGCAGTATTCCCATTTCACCAACAGACGAAAACTACAGAATCGCTAATGAGCATCAGTTAATTATTTTCCATCTAGAAGCCGAAACTGAAGAATTGTATATGTTGGAATGATATTKATCCTTATGAGAATGCTTAGAAATTGCGAGCCGCCCTTGTGAAGTGAAGTTCGAAGAATTATTATCTTGACTGTTTCTTGACGTGTATTCATGTTGCAGGCTGGTGTTGTTATCTGCACACAATGCAAAGTGTTCAAGTGCGTTACATTTCCAGATGGCGTCGATGGATATTGATCGTATAGCACCGATACTTGAAAGTAGCCAAGAGTACTATTCGTCATCCTGGGCAAAAATTCTGAGCTCACAACGAGCTTTCGGGCCAGTTCAACCTAGTTAGATGTTCAAACGTATTGATGCGAAGTTTTGGTCTTTCTGGATGGTACAACATTCGAACGGTCAATGTTTCATTTTTGAGATTGACGACCTGTGATTAATTTTTTGCCGTTTCGCTAGTACCTAGATTATTTCAAATGTTTTACTTGGAAAATTGWATAGAGATTTCTGTTTTMGTTTACTATTGTACAATTAGCACAAAAATATGATTGGGACTTCACAAGATAGTCTGATCTAAGGTAAAGAAATTACCGGTACCTTTTACTGTCGTTAACAGCCTGATTTTCATTTTCGCTTACTTTGGGTGGTGTATTAAAAGATCGTTTCGAATGTTTAATGATTAGTTTCCTAGAACAAGGTGTTTCAACAGCTGTATCCTGGACTTCAAGATACACATTAAGAGGATGAGGACGAAAGAGACCTGGGTGGTGTCTGTGTGGACTACGGCAACAGCTTCTGGATTGAACAGTGTACTCAAGGCTGTGTTTCGCTGATGATTTTGATTGTTGGCGATGGTCTTTGGTGATAGTTTTCATCTACCGCAGACCTCAATGACAAGAAATTTCCATGATTTCAGATGACCTAATTCGGGCGGCAGCTGCAACTCCTCGTTGTAATATAACCCTCRAGGAATTTTGGTAGAGCAATGGCACTACATAATTTTGGCCACTCCAGGTGAGAATACCATACCCCGACCTAAACCTAAAATCCGACGTTGCGTAGAGGTCACCAGTTCACCAGGGCCACTTTCTAAGCTTTGCATCCCTCGCATGGGTCTTCTGGCAATTAAGGAATGTTATGTCTGGTGGCCGCTGCGGAACTTCGAGGGAAGGGCATAGGATTGGACCTCGTGTACGTGGCTATTGTCAGGCTCACCATAACCTGAATCTTTGTATCTCTTGAAAATATCATTATCGAAGTAGAGTAGAACTGTGTCAAAGAGTGATTGGGAGTTTGAATCATGACTTCAGTCTCCGTCACTGCAACTTCAGAAACACTATTAACTTTTGTATCTACCAGATATGCCATGAACGTACAGATGACCTGTAGCAATGATACAACGCTGGACTGTAACTTAGAAGCCATCCGCCGGTAGCATCCCGTTTCCATCCAACTGCAGAATCTTTCGACTGCCCGATTGGCACACAGCTGGGATTCTTGCGTTACATGAACAGGGAGCTGGTCCCTCACCACAAGGAATAACTAAACTCTTGAAGCTCCATTTCATTGTGGTGCCGCGCCTCTCGTGASTCCAGCAACAGGCATGGTCCGTGGTTACAGGCAGCAACTTACTATGAATGAGAACTGGTGTCTCATCCTGCAATGAATCCCACTGTTCCGGTACGTAGTTTTCTGAGTTGTCAAAGCTTTTCTTTATCTTAGCAATCATTGGCGTTGCTCGTATTGGCACCTGACTCAAAATCCCATTTCCCGAGTCGAACCTATTCTACCCATTTTTATGCAAGTCATATATTCTTGAAGATAAGTATTGTTCTCCCCGTTCTGCTACAGTGGCTTGGAATACTTGTGCACAATAGAGGTACAGTATCGGTCAAAGGGCAGAATTTCAACCTGTGATTCGTACTGTGAAAAATGATTTTAATTCTTGCGCTGGCAACAAATGCAGCTGCGGGCTGATGATCATCTTGAACCTCGACTGTACCCGCCCCAGCAATCGAGGTCAAATGCACTGGCGAACAAAACGGAGTCTGTTTGATGATTGTGAGCCGTAGTGCCATACGCCACACCATATTCACGTGGKAATCAAATCCACAATTGGAAGCAGGAAAGGTGTAGTACCGGTATACAATATACACATAAGCTTAACATTATTCTGTTAGCAATGGCGGTTGAGTTGAGTGCCTCGGGGGGGGCGGGGGGTTTGGGGTATTTTACAGACAATTAATGTATTCGGTAACATAGAATAATGGTCCGCCTCAGATAGAGAGTTTAGTTTGAAATTTTGATTAGAGTTCTAAAAACTCACCTTGTGTGGGTGTGCAAGCACAAGTGAGTTGCATTTTCTACAAGTCATAATTGAGTAGGAAAACCCAACTAGACAAGAGGATGACTCTCAACTTCCTTTTTGTCACCATTTAGCTTTAAGTTCTTATTCATTGTTTTGTGTGATTTCAAAAGGGTCACATTCAAACTCAACTYATGTAGGACATCTAATTGTTGTTGGTGCCAACATAATTATTAAATCATCAAGATTAGGCTACATTTGGGTTTGGATTTCGAACTCCATTGCCCAATTGAATTTTGACCCTTATAGTTGAGCCCAATTTCACTTTGTTCTTCCAAAATGTAGTATAAACTACAATCAATTCCTATGGAGACATGATGAGTGTAGAATTGGGGTAGAAAGTGTTTGAATTGGGCTTTGAATCCAAGTAGATCACTATTGAGTTTTTAGAAAATTACGTGAATTAAAAGATAGGGTTCATTTAATTCAAGAGGGGGAAGATCTTATATAATATGTAGGACTATTATAGGGTTCACAACATGCTACATACAATATATGGAGTATAAATTAGGTTGTACAAGAATATCATGCACTAGGAATTTTCATTAATATGTTAGCCTTGACAAATAATGCCCATGCAAATCTTTTATRGTATGGTGAATACATAGATGTGGACAAATAATTTCATGTAGATAATAAAATGGACTTAGTCAAGAAAATCTATAATGAAGGGTGTTTGACTAAAATTGTTCCATGTACTAGTAGTGCATATATCAAAGATTGAATGGGATGTTTTTAGATAGTTTCAATGGAAATTGCAAAGTATTCAATAATTAACTTRTTAGAAATTACTATTTGGTCAATGGCACTTGGATTGATTGCTTTTGTCTTTTTGGTATGTATTCTATATATGTATGTTAGTATGTAGTGGAGGGAAGAAAAAATTTGTGAATAAGGGCTAAGGTGGGAATAAATTGGACACTTAAATTTTATATGTAAAAATACCTCCACTTAAAAAATGCATGAGTGAATTTACAAAAAAAGACATATGATATTAGAAATATAAACTTCATCTCTTTTTATGTAAAAATATGGTAATTTTAAATACTATAATGAAGGTAAATAATCCCACATCAAATATCTAAGGTGTATACCTTAAATTACAAGGAGTGGTTTCCTTTAGGAGTTGAAATGACAATTTCACAAATTCTAAATATGGAGCCGTGAGCTATATACCTATTTATATGCTTTTTTATTTTTCATAGTCTTGAAGGATGCTTTTTTACTATCATTACAATAGAATCGGGGATTAAAAAATCCACAATAGTATTCCCAATAGTATCCCAAGGAACAAGTTTTATTAATCCGCCTTGTCCTCCTTTTTAGGATTCACATTAGGGAGCATTTTGTTTTTACTTTGACCACCTATAATGTATGATTATGTAATTTCATAAATTAGTTGACAAAAATATATATGAACACCTCATGATTTTTTATTCAAGATTTGCAAAAACTATTTCTGTGAGTTTTATGAGTCTAAATATGCACAATGAATAAAGGAATGACAACAAATCATCATATTCCTCGATGAAAGAGACTAATGAATTCAATGAACACCATTTACAACAAAATATTGGATAATTATGATATATTTAGCCCTATGTCCCTACTCCAATTTTATAATTAAATCCCTAAAGTTCCTTGACTGTGTTCACACCAAAACCCCTCCAAAACTCCTATTTTCTARTATAGTACCAAATTTCATAAGAAAAAAATAATATTTGGGCACATGTAATCGTAGGATCTTGTATTAGGTGTTACACTTGGAACAAGAAGAAGGTATTACACTTGCAAGGGGGCTTAGGAATTTTCAAGTTCAAAGTAAGTAAATGGAAATCCTTGCTAACTATATTTGTAGGTTCAAATGAAAGGAGCAATAACCATATCACAAAACCCAAGATAATGTAGTTCAAAACCCACGATAATGTAGTTCATGACTTCTCTATGACTTACACTACTACTTAACTATGATTGCTTTTATAACTACTTTATGACTAAATTGCAAAGGATGACAAATCCCAGTTTAGCCTCYACAATGGCAACTGAAAGAATCCCTAATTTTAAAGGAGAGAGAAAAAATATCTACCATCCATCTTGATAAACAAAAAGAAAATCCTAACTTTCATATTTAGTCTGATAGCTTTGATGGTTATTCAATGACAATATTACATGCTTTACAACTATTCTGCAACTAAGTATMATGCAAATGTAAATTTTATTTTTTTCCTTACAAAATCAACTTGGATTCTGCTTCTTTATGTGCTATTAATAATGACCCACTTAGGATTTCAATATTTTATAATTGAAAATATTAGAGATATGGTTCATATGGGTGATGTTTTTTAGTTTGWTTTTTCTCTATTTTGTAAATTTTCACATGGATATTAAAGCCTTGAAAGAATGRTTGTTGTTATTGGCCTTGGAGTAACAAGTGAACCTTCCATTGTGACATTGGAGGGGTCAGGCAGTGACTGCCTCTTTTGGGTACATTGTGTGAGTAGATTTAGAAATCAAATTTCAGCTCCAAATATGTTTTGGAGAAAATTTCAGCATCCATTTTCAACCCTAAAACATTATGATCTTGCAATCTATGTGGCCAAATGACTTCAAATTTTGTACAAGTCATCTATAACATATACACTACAAGATTGTACGGTTGAGATTTGTATAACTTGAAGACATTTGAATCCATAAAGCTTCAAAAGCAATGATGTTTTTGAACCCCAAAAATTGAATGTCACTTTGGGGTTAAAGACAAATGTGAGAAATAGTGAAAGCAATAGAAATCATATTTTTTCGATAAAGTATGAATTTGCTAGGAATTTTTAAAGTGTTCAGTTTTCCATGGCCCAGCAGAGTCTATAGACCACCCCATAGCCAACAAAATCTGAATCCATGATGGTCATCTCACTACCTAATGCAATCACAATATTTTCTAACATGGAATGCTCAAAAAGTCAATCCTTGTAATGAATTTCACACTGAAAAGTTGGAAGTGCCTTATGTGGTCATTAATCACTCCATCACTACCATGTAAGACATTGATTGTGGCTGAGATTTTACAAATCTAAAACCCCCACAATGGGGCCACTTCATAGGTGACCACTATGGAAGAAATAACCACAATGGGCTGTCTTACCTTATGTATCAAAGAAAAAGAAAAGAATTGGATTTCAATTCTGTCCATTGGAATTTTTTTTTCACTTGCTCCCCTAAACCCMMAAAGTAAKTAGGATTTCAATTTTCAMTTCTTGTAAGATAGCGACACCCACTTTTTCTTGGTTCTACAATCTCTAAGAAATTTGATTTTGATATTTATTTTATTTTAAGGAAGTTATACTACGGTAGGAGGTCCTGAAAGGCTGGAATGGAGCAGGTTCTAAAACCAATCAGGCTCTGAAGGTACATTTTGCACTCTCCAATGTACAAGCAGTCTACATTTAAGGAGGTGGTCGGTTCTAGAGTCCATTGAAATGCACTTTTGTGCAACTTCAAAAATTCATAACTAATTCCACAAAGCTCCCAAAAAATATGAAATGACTTGAATTAGATGCCAATTCCACTTGTTTTTCAAAGGAGAATTTATTGAAAATTATTTAAAGCAGTTTCATCTTGCCAAAATTTAGCTTCAACCCTTAGATGGGCGCTGTGTAGACCTGCTATCTTAGTGACCTCAAGAAAAAAATTTGTAATTTTTTTGACTCTTAATAATATTTTGTGGATTTTCAAAGTTCAATGCATAGTATACCTACACATGTCACTAGACTTAAATTCTTAAATGGACAATGCTAAAGCACTAAATGTTAAACCTCCAATTGGTTGCCTCAAAAAAATCTTCAACTCCCACTTGATTGCTCTTGAGAATTGTCAAGTTTTTGGATGAACGTTGGTGATTACAATGTAGATGGTAGAGAATGGATTGCAACACCTTTAAGTGCATCTACCTTACCTATAGCATCTCYAGAGGTTCATCAAGRCAGAATGTTGTTTCGAAAATTGGGAGTTTGCCCCGCTAATGCAATTCACTACATTAACTTTCAACAAACGGCAAGTCTCCTAGTATGCAAAATAAAGAAAAACCTCATCATCCATAATGTCAATGTATTAAGACATGTAGTAACAATTGAAGGAATTACAAAACAACAAACAAATTGCACTTCTTTTCGCTATAAATGACAAAAAAGACAAAGTAGGAGTCCTAACTAAATCCTAAATGCCAAAGAAACAATATGTTGGTCTCAATCAAATTTTGAAGTTAAATGAAATCATACCAAATTACTATTATGGTTGTTTAACAAAACAATGGAACCTATCTTTAACTCCTAAATGACCAAGGCTCATTTTATGCAAAAGTTGTGAAAATTGCCTCTTTTGGAGGCAATAAGAAAAAAAAGAAAAAAAAAATTCCTAAAATTCACCCATATAAATTTTTATTGGACTACTATAGGAATGTATAGAATTTTTTTAGAACTTTAACCACACGGATTGAAAAGATTATAACTTTTGAAATTCAAAAAAAGAAAAAGATTTTTTTTCCAACCTTGCCTAGTAGGACTAGTATTTCTTTAATTCCTCCTAGAATGAGATTTTTACACAAGAGATAATTATTTTTTGGGCATTTTCATCTTGCATCATGTAAGTTACATACATGCCAGATTTTAGAACTATAGGGGGGGGGGGGGGCACATGCTGCCCAAAGTTGCRTAAGTAGCTTGAAAAACTTAGGGAAACATGATTTTTTTATCTAGGCACAAGATTGAAAAACTATATATTTTCCATTGTGAAGGGGTAATTGCACACCTTGTGTCAAATTTTCGTGAACATCTAACCAAAATTGGCCTCATGCGTAATTGCCCAAGATCTCTTAAATACACTTGGTCCTTTAGGTTGTTCTAAAATAGCATACATCAACAAATTTCAGCTTATTTTGAAGGAAATGATGTACTACCATTGTTTGACCACATTTTTTTGAGATGGAATTTTTACACAACGATTGCTTACAAGTCTACTACACAATTTTGCTATCAAAAGTGGTTTTGAGGATAATAAACTCTGGCAAGAAATTGGCGACTATGAATGGGTCTTAGGTGCTCTATATACAAAGGCTGTATTGTACCAAGCTGGAAAAGAAGAAAAAGTCAATATCAAATTGTCCTTTAAATTATTTCACATGCTTAGTTTGACATATTTGCATCAATTGCAAGTCAACTCTAGACTAGAAGTATAAGTGGCCAAGCAAAATGTGACTTGAATGACTATGAAAATATCTGACGCAACAAGGTACTTCACTTATAAGAACTTTAAAATCTTCATGAGAAATCTGATGCTACTTCATCTTGAAATTGAGAATCTTTGAAGGCAGTAGTTTACTGACATAAAAATCCCAAACTTACCTTCTGACAAAATAGAATGATTTTAAGTTCTTTTGTGAAGATAGAAATATGAGATTTTAAGTTTTTTGAATTAATATTATGATTCAATTCTATMTTAAAACARTTMAAATCCAAATTTTCCATTCAATCTTGAACCTATTTGTATTGAATATTTTTTAGTATATAGAACTTTTCATTGTACTAGGCTAAAGCATACTTAAAATACTAAAATGTACATTCATTGGAAATCTTAAACAATTTCTTCATTTTMAAAATACATTTTTCTAAAGTTGATTCCAATTTAGATGAATATAGATTCCATTTTTAAATGGAAGCTTTGGAGTTTAAATCCAAGTATTAGAGGCTTTAGTAGGTTTGGGCTCCAAACTAATGAAGTTTGGGTCTATCTGATGAAGTCTCAATTGCGAGTTTATCATATGCTGCATGTACCAAAAACAAGAGTTTAGAATTAAAAAGTCAAAACTTGAAAGACTACATGACATAAAAAAAGAGAATAATTTTAATAGACGAATTAGAAAATGCCATTCACAGTCAATATGGAACTCATAGTCAATATGCCATAGTGCCATAGGCACTATAACATTATATTGTCACCAAGTTAACAAAAGCCCTCAACGCCTCTGAGCTCCTGTAAAAGAATTTGCAACAAGGAAAGATCACGAAGAATGAAACAATGAAACCAAAAATAAATTTAATCAACATGTATACTAAAGATACAATACACCTGATAAGACTTGCAATGCTCTCGCAATGTTCCTTCTTGGAGGCCTTACACGTAAACGTTCCAAGGCTGCTTTCACATGGAAAATACCCTAGTTGGCTCTATGGTCTCGAATAGGGAGGAGAGCCTGGATTTTGTTGGAGAGCTCTTCAACAATGAACTTGTCAAACACTATGAATTTTCGTCCTAATGCCTTTGTCATGAGCCTCTTTAGCCTCCTTGGATTGGAGATACTCAAGGCCGTAGCAATTCTTTTGAGTGGAACCCTTTCACTCAACATGCTTTGAACGTAGTCTACCAAATCTATTGGCAGCTCCATGCCTTCCATCACTGCGAAATAAAGAATATTGTGTGAGAATTTTGATCATCGCAAAAGGCTTCACAGTACTTTTGCTATTGTTAAACTTAAAAGAAGTTTAACAAAAGGCTTGGTAATCTATCACAAGTACTTGCATAGCGCAGAGCTTATCCCTTGAAGGTTTCTCGGTTGTTGATCTTCATCAAGCCAAAAGCAGTGGCACGAGCTCCATAGTGATATCCGCATTCATCTCCCGATGCAATTGAATGAAGTGTTGTTAATCCATACAATACAAATGATCTTCTACCAAAATCACGTACTCCAATACTTGGGCTTCCTCAGACAACCAAATATACTACCTCACTGCATCCGCAGTTCCCTGAATCACAACACAAAATGGTCATCCGACATGTAATTAAAACTCATAAGTAGAGTATTTAAGAAGTGGATGAACTTTCCTCCAACTCACATTCTTGCACGCCATTGCGGTGCCACTCAAAATATCCGCTGAAGATGTCGCCTCCACTTGCGCACATCCACCTGAAACAAGTGAACCCCGGTCATCTATGTTACGTTGCTAATCCTAAAAGACTGCGCAAAGGTTAAATGATTCCATGTGTTGACCAAACACAACAAGCTGAAGCCAAAAGACCAGCAACTCACGTCCTACCATACCATCAACAACGCGTACCACCAGAAAAACAACACAAAATTTCCTAAGAAAAAAATTTTAGATTACTAAAGGCTTAAAAACTAAAATACCCAAACAACATCCACGGAAGAAAATTACTTAAAGTCCATTGCATAAACCAACGAACTCATGAAGATGAGACCAAATATGAAGCTACCACAAATAGTCGTACCATCCAGACAAAACCTAGCGAGTTGAGAAAGGCGGCAATCGGCTGGAGAGACTTACAGAGAGCAATCGGAAGCAAGCCGCAGTAACAAGCAAGGCAAAGTGGGAAAATCGGGTTGCAAGGGCRAGGGTTCTTTTGTGTATGGCGATGGCGTCCGAGTGCTGCTGCCGCAGTAAGTAAAGATGTCATGATGAAGACGGACGGCCACGATGGCTCATCATGCAAACTTGAAAATATTTCCATCGGGCAGACCGGGCAGGTAAGTATTTGTGCGAACGGTAACCGTACCCGAATACAACAGAGGAGTTTCCTGGATCGGGAGCATCTTCCCCGGATTTACAAGGCATCTTCCCCGGGGCCTGAGGATCTTTCCCGGGGTACCTGCCGGTGCAAGGAATGGCCTGTTTGGCATTCCATAGCGTGTCTACTACATGTTCTCCARTCCAATTCCAGGTTGTAGTTCTRTGCAAATTTACTRTGGACTATRATAAACATAAAGATTGTGGGYCACCTRRGATCAAAACTGTTGTAGAAATAAACYGGAAAAAACATGATCCTTAATATGTTAAATGAGATATTATACTGTTAATATGAACATTATATAATTACACATATCATAATTAACATAAATTACAAGATATATTTATTAAAAAATCTTATCATTATAATCTTTAATCATAATATAATGACTCAATATTATATATATAACATTATTATGAATGTTGATATCAATAATAATATTATTAATATATAATATTATTAATATAATCACATAAATAATCACATATCATTAACATAATTATATTATGTAATTATAATCTGATTAATTATATCTATAATTATATTATGTGACAATAATTGCAATATAATTAACATTGATATATCTTAYTAACTATATAATAATGTGATTATATATGATATGTCATTAATATTATTATTAAACAAAAAAAGAGGTTGGAGTTGCCTGCTGAAATCAAGGACTTTGTTACGAAGTGTTGGACAGAGGAGACTCATGTCAGCCCCAACAGGAAGGAAATTGTACAAAAATGGATAAGCCCCAAGACATATGACAAACACTTCACTCACTACTTACTAGAAAGTCAAGTTCAACTCTAATTGCGGATAGAAATGGTTTGAATGTGTATTGCAATATGTTCATCGCAACAACAATTTGGATATATATATTGTAGTAATTTTTGTACATTATGTGCCGAAACTACTTGTCAAGTACTTCCTCATAAATTTTTTCATTCTTGTAGGCCGCATTCTACCATCGGTTTACAGAAGCACATTTAGACGTGATAATCAAACAGAGAGCATTTGAGAAACTAAAGCCGTACTTTGTTAGAGCGTGCAACGAGCGGAACGTCTGTTGCTGCAAATACCATGTGGAGATTGACATGTTGAGAGAGCGGTTCAATCGTATTCAAGATGGCGCAAAGGGTCTACACTTTTCATAGAACTGCCAGTGCGTGTGTGATGTGTGCTTCTTCCGCCTAGAAGAAGAAGAGGCAAAGTGTAAGGCACACTTGCAGACGTTTGCAGGTACAAAAGCTTTGTCGCAAGAAATTGTTTTCCCCTAAGCCGGAGAATGAAGAATGGCATGCACTGCAGTGCGTCATGGATACATGCTTCAACCGTGGTATTTCAAAGCTTAAGATTTGCCCTCATGAGTCATCATCAACTTCAACTATCAGTTGGAAATGCTTTGAGAATGAGATAATTGGTACGACACGAGAAAGGAAGCCCCAGAAGAGAATCGTTGAGGTATACAAAGAGACTGCTCCGGAAGTATTTTTTGAATATTTTAAGTCTAAACTATCCCAGTTTGTAAAGCACAACTTTGTTACGAGGTGGCAGGACGACCAATGCAAGCGTTCCATGCAGTTCTTGGGCAAAGATGTGATTTTATCACATATAGATTTTGCTGTGAACTACACTTTTGAGATTCAAATCCAGATCCAAAGCTTGTATTGGTGCTCCACACAGATCACTATTCTTTTCTACATCACGTATTGGCTTAAACTAGATGGAACTATGGTCAAAGAATCTCATTTCTACATCAGTGATGATGTGGTTCACGATTCTCTTTTTGTACAGCATTGCTTAATGCAACACTGGCGATGGTTAGAGTCCAAAGGTACAATTTGACATTGCTACATTTCATAAATGTGCAAATTTTGTACTAAATTGAAAAATGATACAGAGTGTACTGATTTTGTACATATATTGTTGTACAGGGATTTGACCGAAGTACCATTTAGTGTGGTCCAACGGATGTCCGGGTCAATTCAAGGGGACCCGACCATTTTATTTTGTGGCTAGATATCCTGGCTTGACAAATGGATGTACTATGAATTGGAATTTTTTTTGGAACAGGTCACGGGAAAGGAGAGTGGGACGGAGCTGGTGCTATTGTCAAGCGCGCTCTACGACAGTCTCAACTATACAACACGTGGAGAAGAATGCAAAATGCCCATGATGCCGTATCTTTTTTGAATGAGACAATGGAAGGGATTGTTGACACAAACTTCAAAAAAACCGACATCAAAGAAGTCCAAAGATACCTTGGGGAAGTGCTGAAGGACATTACAAGAGAGCGTAGTTACCATTGCCAGACTGTCTAAGGTTCACAAACCTTGCATTCAATCTACTCCTTTGCTATGGTTGACCCAACGCAACTATTTGTTCGCAAATTATCGTGCTTTTGTGCCTGTTGCCTTGACGACAATTTTGTCAACTGTGTGAACATGTCTCATGTTGAGAACTGGGATTTGGTCAAGCTGAAGCCATACAATCTCTGAGAAGTTGTTGACCACATGGCGGACCACAACATCCCAGATGACAAAGATTGGAAGGAGGCCGTGGAAGGCGAAGGATTTGGCGATCTCATTAGACCAGGTGACAACTTTGTTGTCCCTGCTGCGGAGGGAAATACTGAGAAAGTAGAGTTTTTTGTTCTGTAGTGCACTAGGGGAAAGTATGAGGTTCGTGATGGGTTCAAATGTGCTTGGGGACCGGAGTTTGAAGTTGGCAACTTTGTCATACAAGGAACATACTATCAGAAGTGGAGCAATGGGTACGTATATTTGGGCAACTCTCAGCCAGCCCATATTGATGCACATCTTGTAGTGCATGGAAAATTTGTTATAATTCCAAAGCCAGGGAGGCATTTGAAAGGGTGGGGAGGTTACCTATGACATAAGTGAGGACACCCTCGCAACTATCACTAACGGATTACATCGGTTTAGGGAGGAAGAAGACTCTGGATACTAAGAGATATTTTCCATACATTCTGGACAATTTAATACTCTTTGTACGA
Source organism: Pleurozium schreberi (assembly GCA_006891605.1). NCBI lineage: Eukaryota > Viridiplantae > Streptophyta > Bryopsida > Hypnales > Hylocomiaceae > Pleurozium > Pleurozium schreberi. The sequence goes on along the minus strand of VACF01000260.1, from coordinate 18,757 downwards.
CTCTATTCTCTATTATTCTTGTCCATTTTTTGTATCTATTGTTGCAGCTCTTGATCTGGTTGCTTGTATGCATTCAAAGTGATTTTCACTCGGTTATCTTGAAATCATTTGGGTTTTTTTATGCACTCCCTCCATTCCATCAGATGATTTTTCTTCAATCTACTCTAAGTACAAGGTCCATCATCCTCTTGTTCAATGTGGATCTCTTCTGTTTCTTTTTTTTCATTCTCTGTTTATTTGGTGCTACTCTCTGCATTTTAAGTTGAAAAATTATATTGTCACTAAATTGTGATGGTGGTTGACTAAGCAGGTGAAGGCTAAAGTTTATGCTTTATATTTCATCCATTTGCATTCGTTGCACCTGCAGTGTATCCAAAATACAATTTTACATCCATATACATCCATCCTAGTTGGAAATTTCATCCATTTGAAAGCAATTTTTCATTCATGGTTGTCCATCTAAGTTGGTAATATCATCCATCCAGAAAACAATTTTTCATCCATGTTCGTTCATCCAAGTTTGTAATTTCATCCATCCACAAAACAATTTTTCATTCTTACCTCACCACATTACAACAAAGATTCCCTGCAAATTCCCAGTGATTTTTTTCCGGTGTTCTAATGTAAATCCCATGTATATCTCATTTTTCCCGCTGTGAAAGAAAATTCCTGGTGTTACGTTCGGAACAAAAGAAATCACCGGGAATTCTACTCGTTTTCCCCACAGGAAACTCAATATGAGCTCCTGTGAACCCAAAACATCAACTCTTCGAGTTCCCGCAGGAGGAGGCTTCAAAGGCGTCACTCACAAACACAAAGTGATTCTCATGAAGAGCTTGGCCAAGCCAAGGGAAGGTTTGGTCACCACCAAGTATGGTCAAACCTGCCACGACTATAAGAGATACAATGCAGACAAAGCGAAACCGATTGAGAAGTTGATTGCAAACACAAAGAAAAATGCTAAGCTTAGTGCAAAAAGTGAGTCCCATGCAAAAGAGAAGGAAGCGACTTATTCGAAATCCAAGGGGCATTTGGAGGGGAAGGAGAAGGAGAAGATTTCTACGCCTCTTGATGATGTTTGTTGCATGGAAGATTGCGTCGAAATTCATTTTGATATTTATAGAGTACTTATTAAGAAACCATAAATTGATTAGTGTTTGAAAAACTTTGATGTTAATAAAACCAAATTAAGTTGCAACTTTTAGTGGTTTATATTTTTGAAAATTCTTTCATGAGGTCTAATATTAGCATCTAAAAACTGAATTTGAAAATAAATGATATGAATCTCTCTATTAAAATGAAAGGCTAGGGTACCCATTGCAATCTTCACTTCTTGTTGTATTAAGAGCTCTTGGAAATGAGCCTCAAATACACTAAAACTAGGAGAAAAAATCACTTTCAAAATTCATTTCAAAAGTTATACAGTACATATTAAGAAACCATAAATTGATTGGGATTCTATGTGTTAGACCCTTCAACCTCATATTTTTTGGTCAGCAATGTTTTTGATTTGACTTGTGAAAAGAGGATTGACTGCACATCACTTTTGTAGTTTAACACTTTCATGGTCAAACATTATAATCTTTCATTAAAATAGTATTTTTATTAATAGGATATTATTTGCGTGAATGGGCAATCCGAACACATGAAACAAAAAATTGATAAAAAAAAATTTTGAAATTATAAAAATATTTCAATTAAAGTTTATACAATAATCAACTGATTGCGCATCTTATTGTCCTCTGTTTCATATGCTAAATACCTATTTCGTCCTTGACTTGGATTTTTTAGATACATAAATTTATGTTTAATGCATCGTATAGGCTGGATACATGTATCATCAAATGGAACAAAACTATCTTTCTTGTATATACAAATGCATATGTGTAATGGGGTCTAGCATGTCGAATTGCTTGCTTTATTCGTAAAAAGGTTGATGTTCATAGTAGTTAGCTGAAAAGTAGGTTTCTATACGCATATTGAGTTCATGACTAAAAATTTCTTTAATTCTCGCTTTATATGGGGTTCCAGTGATATCGTCATTTTCTACAACTACATCATCACCAACATCATAATAATATTTTTTGAGCATGCACCCCTTATGGATAAGTATCAACGGCGCGTGGGTAGCATCTACTTCCAGTATATGGCGCCTCAAATACGACCACACTATATCTAAAGCTTGTTGATAAGAGTTGTTTTTTGGACTAATCATTGTGCCCTTGGATTGGGCAATGGCACAACAAAAAGAACCGGACTACCGGAGGCTTCATCCAACATCTTCAACAAATGTATTGATTTCTTCATAGATGATGTGGTCAAACAACAGTTCAAATGCCATTGCAGACACGGCATAATCTCTGTATGCAGAATACCTTCTAGAATCATTAGAGCAGCGTGAACTTCAAAAAGAGTTCTTTCCATTGTTTCCAAGCCATCAGCCTCTGCTACAATGCATAGTTGAATCTTTTGAAATAACGTACGTGCGCTGTATTGGGCAAATGTGGCTTCGACATTCTTCTGATTCATTTTAATGATGTTGTATCTTTTAACTTCCCTCTCACAAGGAAAGCACCAGAAAACATCAGAATGGCCAAATCTAACTACATCTTCTAAGATGTGGGCAGCACGTGTCACATGCTCCAAAGGTCTCCCGTTTGGACCATCTAATGCTTCTGAAAGATTGCGCCACTTTTGTAATAATTAATGAGCAATATGCAGGTCCTCTGTACTCCATTTTTTTACCTCTAGTCCAATTGAAGAAGATGTGAGCAATATCGACAAGCAAACGTCCGATCAAACACCATCTACTTGAAAATTTATGTCTACTACCTTTCAATTTGTTAAGAAGAATAGGTAGTACCCACATCACAAAAAGTTGACATACATATGCAGTGTAGCTTTCATAGTCATTGATTGGATCCTGAAGCCATTGTCCTTGTTTTAATTCGTAGGCGCGCACTTTAGTAACGGAGGTGCACGTTGCGTCAATAAGTTCTAGCAAGGCATCTATTTTGGGGTGTTCGTGGATGTCTTGGAAAAACTTGATCATGAAGTTCTTAAACAGATTGAGATTTGCTATATGCATAATGTCAAAGACCAAATCTTGTGACAAATCAAATCTATTTAAATAGTAAAGTCGCCACAATTTTGAATCTCTAGATACTCCAGACTCCATATTATGTTTGTTTCTTGCTTTCTTGTCATTTTTCAACCTTATCAACATGTCCACACTTCGAGGTAATTTGTCAGTTGTTCGGTTTTCTCCAGTTTGTTGAAACTGCCTTTCATTCTCACTGAAGACATATTGGCCATCAACCAACTCTGAATGCATTTTACATCTCCGGCAAGTTTCCATACTAATTAATCAACATTTTACAATATATAAATATCTACGTGTGTTAAACAATAATAGTTACTAAAGTATCCGTAGGTTGTACATCACCTTTCAAACATCTACAGTTTTCTACAATAAGTCCCTTTAATTTTTTGGTCCCCTTAAAATCCCTATTCAATCTAGAACTATGATACGAGGATCACTGCAAAAGAGATCATTGCAAAAAGGACCGGCCATATTGAGTAGCATTTTCCACAGTACTCATGATTTTTTGGGGAGTATTGTATAAAACAATTTTTTTTAAATAGGAAAAATATTTATAATGTATACACCTTTAAGAAGAAGGTACTGTTAGAAGGAAAAGTGTAGAAAAATTCTCTAAGTAGGAGAACTAGAAAAGTGCAAAATCTCATGAAAATAGGTATCTTGATGTTTTGATTTGTCAAAAATAGGAAAAACAATTTTCAAAGAAACTAAAAATTGGCCATTTAGAAAGGCTTCTTGGTGAAGATACCATACCAAAAGAATGATCTTCAATCTATTTTCAATGTCCAAAATCGCGCGCGCAAAAGAGCCCTATTTGCATGAATGTAGAGGATATAAAACAATGATTTTGTACATTTCCTTTGGTAGGAACATGCTTGCCTAGTGTAGGAATAGACCACAAAAATTTCAGCTCGAGGTCATTAATTTTGGATACTCCCCAGTACTAAAAAGCCTAAACTTGCAAAGTGTGACAAATTAGCTAAATCCTAATTTAAATACAAAATGATTTTTATTTTTATTTTGAAAAATAAGGGATCTAATTACAGTCAAATTAGCCATCTCCAATAAAAATCTCACGTGAATTGGGTTCATGCTTCAAAAGTTATAGCACATGACAACTATGTCATTCCAAATGTGACGCAAAATAGTAACAGTCTTTCTTGCAATCACCCACCATTTGGATTATTGCATTTCAATTCCATCTTAGAGCTACTAGCAATCGAGTTCTTTTTCAATCTTAAACCTACTTCTACTTAACAATTTTTTAAAGAATGAAAATCAAGCGGGATTTTTTTGAATTTTTTTCCTAGACTCTCAACTCAATTTTTCAACCAATTTTTTTTTTAGTAAATTTGAAGTGCCTAGCCCAAAAAATGTTCACAAATGGCGGTCAAAGTCATCTAAGATTGAAGACTAGTGTTCAAATAAAAAACTCGAACTTTGAATGCTAATATCTTACAATTCATATGGTCAAACTTCATGAAATTTTCATCACATGATCTTAGACAAGTAAAGTACAAAATCCTATGGTTTGATTCTAAAAAGACTATTTTTTTTGTTATTTTGAAAGAATGCAAAAGAAAATTTTGAGCGTTTCATGACAAAAAAAACCCGGTCTTTGGCCTTTAGGGGCTAAAGAAATGAATCAATAAAAAAAACAGCTTTTCCTTTGCCATTATGATACCTTTAAAAGTATTTATTTCCTTTTTTTCCACAACAGTATTCTAAAAAATTTATAACACTATCATTTCAATWATAATAATACAAATCTAAAAAAATTAAACAAAAACATTCAAAGAGATCTTATTTTCTACTTGACATGTACTGTTGCTTTGGATTTTTCCAATGGCATAGTTGCCCCCATTTCCCTTGGAATCAATGATACCCTTCAAGAAAAAAATGCAAGCACAACGTTCAAGGACATCCTATCTGCAAATTGACATGTACTATAGTAGTTTGAATTTTTTTTCCAATGGCATGACTACCTCTATTTCTAGTGGAAACAACAATATCCTTCAAGAAAAATGCAAAGAACAACATTCAAGGAAATCCACGTGTGAATGTAGGATAGAGAAGTCATTTTTATAATGAATTTCATTGTCCATCATAATTCCTCAAAACATACGTGACAATTTGAAGTTGAGAGCTTGACCGCCCATTATTAAGACAAAAGAATTGTGTTCATTCTAGAACTTCAAACCTAATTTTGGCATAGTAGAGCAGCTTTTTCCAAAAACTCTGAACCAAGAAAAAGTTGGTGAATCAAACTAACTTCTATCTCCAAAAWATTAGTTTGTTATTATRAGCCTCTAATCAAAAGTTATGGACAAAATTTAGAGAAAATGTTTGAAAATGTCAAAAAAAGTGTCCCTTCCAACCCCTCTTTGAATTTTTTCCATAACTTTTGATTAGTGGCTTGAAATTTGAAACAAAGTTTTGGCCATGACATAAGCTTGATTCACCAAGTTTCTATGGCTCAAAGTTTTTGAGAGAATATATTCTTCTATGCCAAAATGAGGTCTCAAGTTTACAATGAATACAATTCCTACTTGTAGTATATTTTTTTCATTTTGGTTTTGTACATTTTAGTGTTTGTTATCTTTTTGGTTTCCTATTTACTTTTTTCCTACTAGTTGTATTTGATTTTCATCTAATTACCATTTAATCATTGCCTAATTTGGTTACTTTAATAAATCTCGCTTAAAGTCATTTTAAATTAAAACTCCTATTACTTTCCTAGAATTTTCCTATTGTTTGTTTCCTAATTTTTAGATTTAACCCTAAACTATTGAAGTTTCCATCACTATCTCATGGAAAACTTCCTTTTTGATAGTTGTTGTTTAGGGTGATTGCAAGAAACACTTGTCCTATTTTTTGTCCCCTTGTCCTTGGACAAGTGGGTTTTTGCTCATAACTTTTGCATAGTTTGTTTTTTTGGAGTGAGATTTGGAATGAAGGTACATGAGATAGTTTTGGACATTAGGTAATGATTTTCAAAATTTTCAAAATTATTTTAATATTTTTAACCTGCCCCCAATTAAGTGTCCACCTTGGCCATTTTGGAGTTTCTCAATACTATTTTCTACCCAAAAATCCGAATTTGAAGCTCAAAATTGAGATGCAAGGACTTCTACTAAAGTTATATAGGCCCACAAAGATATTTTCCATAAATAGTAATCTCTCCACCCTCCACATCTACTCAATGTGCACTACCTTTGCACAAGTACAAAAAACTCAATTTTTGTTTTTCCAAAGACAAAAATCATTGAGAAGAAGCGTCTTTAAGTGAGGAAAAACGGCTTTTTTTTGGAGAATTTTTTGAATCTTTTTACTATTTTTTTAAAAATAAAAAATCAAAGTGTCCATTTTCTTGGCATTTTCCATCACTCTTTGAGTGTGCATAACTTTTAGAGATAAATTTTCCTAGGTCTAAATTTTCACACATGTGATTTTTCAAATGCTTTACAAATTATCCATACTTTATTTCATTTTTGAAAATTTTATTCCAAAAGTCATAGTACTCTAGTACTAAAGCCACTTTGAACCCAAAACGACAGGTGTTTCTTGCAACTACCCTTTAATTGGAAATATTAATACTTTTGAAATTGTAAATTCACACACATTGTTTATAATTTCTATTTAAAAAAAACATGAACCAATATGATGGTTCACAACGTCCTTCAAAAGTATTGTTGGGTTTAAAGGACCAAGGCCTTTTTTTGCCAAAAAACACACTCAAAATTGCCATTTCTATTGCCAAAAGTAGAAAATTTGAAAACTATTTTTTTTGTACATCTAATTATAGAATCATACACTTAACTAGTATAAAAATATGTTGAATAAGTTATAGAAATTTTGACTTCACAAATTGCAAGATATTTGTGTTCAAAGTGAAAAAAACAAGTTTTTTTGCAAGTTGTAACCAAATTATTTGACTTTGAACCATTTTAGCCTAAATTTTTTGCACTAAAGAGTTTTGAGGTTTCCCATCACTTGTTTTTGGGCATAAAATTTGTTCCCAGGCATCAATTGAAAAAATAAAATAATATTTCCAAGAAGCTAATCAATTTTTCTATGTTAAAAAAGATTCTTAAAAATTCATGACAAAAATTGAGATTATAGGTACATGCGGACATGCCCAAAATCCAAACATGAATCCAAGTTGTTCCCATAAGGAACAAATGGTCTTTTAGGGGTTAATTGTTTGAATGAAGCATGTGAAATAAAAGCAGATACGTGACTAGACAAGAGAACATGAAATTTATTCTTTTTCAAGTTTCCATTACTTTAGAAAAAATTCACTTTCATATTGAATAATCCATCAAACTTTGCAAATTAATGTATTTATTTTGGAATTTTTTTACTTCTAGAATTCATGTCAAGTAGAGCAGTAACAATTGATATTAAAGAGGTCGCCCACTCTAATAGTAATAACAATAAAAACACTTTTTAAAATGAAATGTCAAAACTAGCAAAGCCATTTTCAATTTCAAAAGGTAGCATTTTTTGTTTGTGATCTTGCCAACAAGGTTGCAATTTGTAATATTTGAAGTCAAACATACCTTCAAAGTTAAAATTCCAATATATAATCAACCACAGTCCAATTCTAGTCAACTAAATCTAAAAGGGTTGTATTCAAGTCGTCCTTCTACCCCCTTCTATGGAGCTCATAGGGTAATTGTTTTTAGATTGTTCTTGCTGATAGCCAAAGATGTATGTTTTACTTTTCAAGTAGAACATGCATGACATGAAGCCTTCTACATGAGAGAGCTTATAATTGCTTTGAATAAGTAGAACATGTTYTTTACTTAAGCATAATTTCTACCCTTTTTAATTAATTAATTTTTTTGAATCTCATAATTTGCTCCACAACCTTGCCAAGGTCTTTATACTTTCATGTTTAGCCCAATGCACAAGGGACCTAGCACAGAAATGTGAAATAATAATGTGAATTGTTTTAAACTTGCAATTGTTTGCTTGCTCAATCATTATTCAACGGTAGTATGTGTGTACAAAATAAGTTAAGATACTAAATAAAATAAAATAAATGATTAGATTGGAAAAACAACTATATTTCCACTAAGGGGATACATAACTTGTGCACACCTTATGTCAAATTTTCGTGAACATTCAACCAAAATTGACTATTGTGCATAACTACCCAAGATTTTGTGCAAACATTGACTGGTCAGTTGGTTCTTAACGGGTTAAACTGTAATTTTTCTTTCTGTTTGTTCAAATACCCCCGGTAAACAAATGAAATAGAAAAGTGTTGCAAAAATATAGCCCCAYGTGAAAACAACCCAGTTATTTACTTAATATAAAGATATTTAGTAAGTTACTGGTCGTAAGTTGAGCTGATATAGTTAATATTTGGTGGCCTGGCTGCCCGTTCAAGGTACCCCATGTGCTGAGAATGCAATCATGAATGGGAATGCTGGAAATGATTTGGAGTGTACCAAATAAGTTAACTTTAAGGAAGTTGACCACATAAAGGAACCAACCAATGAATGCGCTCTCGGTGACGTGGATCGCCACGTCAATAGGACTGAGGTTGGCATACGGTATAGGTCCTTATGGAAGAATCTTCATTTTCATTTTCATTTTAATACTACTACTAATATTATTAATAAGATCACTTAATCAGGTGTAGTAGGAAATTTTCATTTTTGTGGTCAAAATAACAGTAAAATTATTGTTGTATTTGAAGCCTAATAATCAAAATTTACTTAARTATCACCTAATTTTGATGTATATACAGGTATCACTAAGTATCATCCAAGTATCCCATGAGTATTGAAGAAGCAAGTGGTTAATACTTCTTCTAAATAATTGAATTTAAAAAATAAAAATAAAAGTCGGTACGGACATCTTTGCCTGGTTCATTTGATGTTTGTTTCCTACAATTCAAATTTTACGTCCATTGTTTTGACAAAATAAAAAATAAAAATAAAAATAAAAAAAGTATTGTAGAGAGGGTCCTCCATGTGACATTGTGACCGTGTCCTCTTGGAAATTAGGTTGAAAAGGTAGTATTGGTCATGTGAATATAGTATGGGTCCATTTGACAAATTGCAATAATATGTTCCAGTTGGGGGAATTGGAGAATAATGATGGTATAATGGGTTTTGATTTTTGTTTTGCATACAAAGAAACATTTTCATTTCAAAGGCGAGAGAAATAGTACGTAGTACATGATATATATAACGTTTTGAAAATTGCAGAAAAATGCCTCTATACCCACTTTCTGACTCCCTTTGTTGTAAAATTATTCCGCAATGGGGCCTCAAGTGGTATTATTGAGGTTCATGCAAGGAAAAAATAAATAAATCGAATTGTCCATGTGTTTCAAATAAACAAGTAAATAAATCGGTCCACATTTTTCTGATCCAATTAGCTATCAGTCTTGTCTTTCAAATCACTTTTGGGTTGCGGTAAGGTTGCATCACCTAATTCTGAGTGAATTTATTATTGTGCGCAGGCCGGAAGTTCCTCTTTGGCATTCCCATATGAGAAAAATTGCAACTAAAGTCAGTCAGTCCGTGAAGTTCAAGAATGACATTTAAATATAATATTTGAAAGTTTTAAGAGGTCAAAAATTGAATCTAGAGTAGTGCTTTAATTTTTAAATCCTTAGATATGGGGAAGATTTTACAACAAGCAATCCCAAATGATTATTCTTTGGATTTTGTACCCTTGTAGGGCATGTTTTTGAACCCTGCCAAAAAATTGCCAGCCATTCGATTGGGGGAAAAAATTGCAGCCCCCCCCCAAAGAAATACTTATAGCTGTTGGATCAAATATGGGTACACATATGAATACAAATACGAATACGAATACTACTGAATATATACACAACTGAATACAAATATGGCTGAATTCTAAATGTTTGTCCCATTATATTGTTTGGAGTCTTTCCCTCTCCCAAAATTACAAGAGGAGAGGGAGGGGGGGGGGGGGGATTCTGACTTAAAAAATTTTAATTTGATTTTTTTTAATTCAACACCTCCCTCCCCCCTCCCAAATTTTTTTTTAAATTTAATTTAAATTTTTTGGGAGGGAGGAAGGGGGTGTTGAATTAAAAAAATTAAATTTTTTTAATTTACTCACTGTGTCACTATACTATAGTATACACTATACTATACACAGTGAGTAGGCAGTCACTCCCGGTATACTTCAGTTGAATGATGCTACTTTATTAAGTTGTCAACATTGGATCTACTTCACCCTAGGCACATTTGTTGAAGTTTGGCACTTGATCGTGATAGAATGTAGTGGTGAAAACTATACTCATATTTCCATTGTGATAATATATAATCATAAGGTATTTGCACCTGACTAAATCCTATTTCTAAAGTTGGATGTCTATAATTAAACATTGTACTTGCGTATTCATAGTCTTCTCGAGTCTTGGAATTAAAAACACCTATTTTGAGCACTTGAAAAATTCATAGTTTAACCTCTAAAGTCCCAAGGCCATTTTTCTATCAAAAACCACTAAAAATTGCCATTTTTGCTGCATTCACCCAAGAAAACAAAAATAGATTTAAAAAATATATATGTATAACTGTAGGATCTTGTACTTCACTTGTCTTGGATCATGTGGTAAAACTTTCATGAAGTTTGACTGTATAGATTGGAAGATATTAGCATTCAAAGTTGAAAAAGAAAGTTTTTTTGAACTCTAGCCTGAAATTTAAGAAGACTTTGATCGTCATTTTTCAAAACTTTTTGCACTATAGACTTGAATTTAGGTAATGCAGGCATACAGAAGTTAGTGCAGCTTTTGCAGGTGCAGTTAGGCTGAAGAGGATAGTCTTGCCATCGCTCGTCTTCAATTCAAGCAAGTTTTCGTGATAAAGTTAGGGCGATAATCAATTAACAAGTGCTCCGATCCTTCAATTCTGGTGTCGTTAGTAGCCTGGGATTTAGACCATCGACAGGGTAGTAGTAGTAATTTCAACCTTTAGCATGGGAATGGACATGTATGGGAATGGCGGATTAGTGTCYAAGCAGATTACTTATTAGGCAGAAAGTCCTCACGGAAATACGTGCATTTTTGGTTTCAAAAGTTTAGTTCCTCGAAAAGTCATCACTTTTGAAGTTAACTTACAAAGATCGTCCATCCTGGGTTAATAAATTTTGCAGTTTAATAAATTTACTGATTGACGGAAGTCGGTGGCGCTTGTTTGAAGGCCGTTTTGCATGGAAAGAGGGTCCTCGCTTGCAGGCTTTTGCCATGACCTAGAATATGTCTCGAAGGTGACCATTGTCCAGAATAGACTGGACGGGACTTTGCGCTGGAACTGGTGTTACTGTACCCCAGATGGTGTGGATGATTCCCTTCTCCGAAACTGAGGTTACAATTTCCTTCACATTCCATTCATTGGATTTGTGCCATGTTTCCATAAATGAAGCTCCCGGAGTTTCAGTTCTCACGTACTAAAACACTGTTACTTTTCGTTTGTGTTACGAACGGATCAGAGCGTTACGAAACGAAACGAAAAGTTCTGATGTGTCAATAAAATTAACTTTCAAATGAAGTTAAGTGTGCTGGCCCGATCTGCATGAAGGAGTGCCGGGCAGCCCAAATACTCCATTACCCCCATCACGAATTAATACATTGATTTCTTTGCTTTTWCCATTGGACTTGAAATCTCCTTTTGTGGAAACCCGCATGCAGAAAGCCACCACGATTCCACACAGGTTTCATGCTAGCTCTGAGCAACAGTTAAAAGTGGGCTCAGCACCGGACTCACTGGGCTTTGAATAAATCACATCATTGCGGGAAAATAGCCAGGCTCTGATCTTCACCCATGATCTTCCGTCAATACTGCCACATAAATGACATGACCTGAACTAATAATCACGCCGCCCCATATTTATTACTAAGCACTCGAGTCCCCGGACATGTTAAAAGTCGAAAATTACTGCACAGACACGTCCCTCACTTGCGTCGTCTGTCAACTGAAGGAGGCAAGGACAAAAGCAATAGCAAATATTTATTACGGAACGAAATTAGGCTAATAAAGCGATGTTTAGTATGCAAGGATAAGGATCAGATTAGCACGAGTATCATGCCATGGAAACAACTTGCACAGCCGGGTTAACTTATTAGTGTCCCGCAGTGTCGGTCTACCGCTATTCCAATAATTCCTTGAAACCTTACTGCAGAGTTCCATCGTTGAATCCAATTGGCATGTGAGGAAACTGTCGGTATATTCACCCTAGGAAGTCTACCAGCATGGTCTTCATTAAGAATTTTGCTCATGAATTGGGGCAATATGCAGGACTTCTCAATTTGAGTGGATTGGCCTTGACTTGTGCCCCATTATTCTGCAATGAAATTCTTCCATTTACAGTGTCAAGAGAAATCGTAAAAAAAGGAGTGGATTGATAGCGCAGGGACAATATATTATAATCAATTGGCAAGGACCTCAAATTAGGGCTGGAATGGCTTGGACTCCTGTGTTGTTGGCTTCCGCCAGGCACTCCAGTGGGGGCGAAGTCTAAATTTTGTAATGAAATTCAGGAGAAGAGCCGGGACCGCACGGAGCACGCTCGTGGGGGTGTTGAAGGCGTTCATACTATATTCGTTTCCCCTTACCGTATCTGGAATCAAACAATAGACAAAGCCACGAAGCCAAGCCATCCTGCCYGCCCGCCCTCCCGCCCGGGAGGTGGATCGCGTTGGGGCTCCTCTCAACACAGCCACGCTGGGAAGGGAATAAAATCACAACCCTTTAGGAAGGAATGTCTCGGGAACGCTTGACTGAGATATGGAGGCCAGGCCGACCCCACCGCCCAATCATAGAAGGTTCTGCATTCGCCCATTTTTATACCAACTGCTGGGAATAGATTATTGGGGCGATTGCATCTGCACCGTCACCCATGCCGAGCAGCCGCTGTGAGGTGGATAGATAAGCGCTAGAGATTACTGACGACTGAGTTTTTGCGGTCAGGGATCGGAATTTCCTCGCCAGCGGACTCGTAAGTATATTGATGACGCTCTGTGACGGTCAGGCAGGCAGGAAGACAGATCGTACGACCATCCCCTAACTTTCTCCAGGTGGATGGGATGCGTAGTTGCGCACCCACTATGAACCCAGCCAGTGGTCCAAAAATCAGATTGATCAGTTTTGGGCAACGCACTGAACCTTTTTTTAATATTTCTAGACTCTTTCAGGGTTAGTTTCTCGGCACCTCCATGTTACACGGACCACATTAGCAGCCTTGCTTTTGCTCCGAAATCCTGTTGGTATGATCGAAGTATTGAGGAGGATACATATATATATTGATCAGGACCTTCAGGACTTCGATCAGGGTGATCGATCTCTGACCTTCCTGCCATCTACCCCGATATTACCCATGAACCTCGCCGCAGTGGGGAGTAGAGGTCTACAGAAGGTTGCATCTGTACTGTACTCTACTCCTGCTGACAGCGGTATCGAATCTTCGCCTTACTAAAATTATTTCGAATTGCTAAAGGACGGATGCACGGCAACTGTAGTGCACACACCCCAAGGTCCCCTGCGAAGTTCCAAGACGGAGAGGCGACCGAGAGACGCGCGAGAGGGGGGAGCCGGCATCCCACAAGCATCACGGTGGGCCGTGTTGCGCGGGTCGTGCAGCTATTATTAAATGGGAGGCACATGGGAGATTGGCAGTTTGCGGCGCGGGCTTGCCTGCCAGGAGTGCTAGCCAGCCGGCTGCTGGCGGGGCACTGTGGGCAGTTCACTTACCGTCGGTAAATGTTTGGAGGAGCCAGCCAAGGCGGCGAGGTTCGGTGCCCAAGGTGCCTCCCAAACCCCGACTGATGACGGGCCCGCCCGCACTGAGCTTCTGGAGCCGCCGGGCTGGTCCCGTTTGACTGGGAGGCAGCCAATTTGGTTTTTTTTTTTTGTGGTAAGGTAGAAGCATCTACACCAAGTAGTGAAATCAGGTTGCCTTTACAATTACACCAAATAGTGAAATTAGGTTGCCTTTACGATTACACTAAATAGTGAAATTAGGTTGCCTTTACAATTAGGTTGCCTTACCCCAAGAAAGTCACCCTACAAGCTATCAAAGTCATCAAATGTTTCTAAAAATACTTCCATTTGTACACATGGAGGTTCATGAGTTCCAACTACACCAATAAATATTTCTAAAGTAGTGCATTCTTGTACGATACAATAAATATTTATATAGCGTGGAAAGTCAAGAATCAATAGTGACCCCTCAAAACTACCTGAAAAGACGTTTAGAATGATCAAAGGAATAAAACTACCCACATAGAAATGAGCCTCAAATTTGAGATCCAGCATATATGGGTAGTTAGGGTTTAAGCTAATTTTATCCTTTCATAAGTTTTATGCTTCATTAGGAAAATTCTGAGCCCTCCAAGAGGCTGCGAGTTTTGCACCCCGGCGGTGCAATTATAGAAAAAAATCAAAATCAAAAATTATTTTTTATTTTTCAGAAATTGGAATCTGACGTGGCACTACTGGTGCCATGTCAGCGCCACATCAGATTGACTATTTTTTTTTTAAAATTAAATTTAAAAAAAAATTATTCAAAAAAAATTATTCAAAAAAAATTATTTCAAAAAAAAAAAAAAAAAAAAAAAATTATTTTTCTGTATTAGCACTGCGGGGGGGCCGAAAATGAAGTCTTAACAGCCCTCTGGAGGGCTCAGAATTTTCCTAATGTTATATATGAAAATCATATTCTGATATTTTTTGCTTGTAAAAAACAGTACTTTCTTTGGATGCTAATCTTTTCAAAGTTTCAGATGGGAAAATCAAATTATTGTGATCCTTTTAAGTGAATATTAGAATTGAAACTATATCAGTTATAATGTACATCAAAAGAATTTGAATTTCTTGCCTTGATTGAAGGTTAAAATGAAAAAGAKAATTTGTAATTTAAGCTTAGAAATCATTCTAAATGAAGAAAGTACATATGGAAAACACACAATATCTAATAATAATTACGGATTCTAGCACATTGGGCTTGCGATTGCAATAATTATTTTAATTTTGGGATTTTCTAGTTTTTTAATATTGAGTGAAATAAATATTGGCGAGCTTCATTTTCTTAATTTAAATCAAACTAGTAGTTGGTGTTTGCTATTCTATGCATTCATCATTAGAATTTTATAAGAATTTATGTATATTAGAACAAAAATTTCAATAAATCTTCAAATAAAAATGACTAAAATCTTTGTATAACTTTTTTATAAGCAAGCATATATCGAAATGTACAATAGAAATTTATTGAATGATGAATGAAACATATSCAATGGTGAATACTATAAAAGATACACATACATTAGAATGCATTAGAAATTTGACTCCATTGTTTCAAAAAATAACAACCCAAATAGAAGAATTGAAAAGAAAAACTTATAAATCTCAAAAACTTTGTGAGTAGTTTAATTGTTATGGAATCCAAAATTGCTTCAATTGAATAAATTTCTCAAAATCATTTGGTAGTAGCAATAGAAAATTACAATCATGAAAGCTCATAGCTCACAAAAGCACAAAATCATAAAAGTGCAAAGAAGTGTAACGTCAAGAGAAGCAATGGATTTTCTACCTCTATAAGATGATCTTGTGGATCGTCTTTAATATCACCTTAATTGCAAAAACTACATTATTTCTACAATATCACCTTTTGTAAAAAGTGATATTACAAAAATGATTGCAAACTGCTACTCTATTCCTGTAATATTACATTGTGTGAAAATACAATTTCTATGTGCGTGATTGAAAATATTCTTACAAAATATTTAAAATAATTATTTTAAACACATATTGAAATCATTATCATGCATTCTATTCAAATACATCAAAATTTTACTAATATGTGATACAATGAATGCGTCGCATAGCAAGCACAAACCCCAAGTATTAATGGTAGCATTTGTGATATTACAAAGGGAGTTATGATTTTAGTAGTTTGATGATGACTAGACTAGTTATTTTTAGAGTTACAATCAAGGTTGACTATTTAATCCCTAAAGTCCCAAGTGTCCCCTTGGGGGACACTTGGGATTTCGGGCAGGCTTGTGAGATCTCAATTTTTGACACAATTTCTTGAAACTTTTTTTGATGATAGAAAACCACATTAGCTTTCTGAAAATATAATTTTTGTCTCAATTGGTGCTTGGGGCAAAAGTTATGCCATACTATGCATAAATTTCAGTTCGTCGGGCAGAAAAAAAAAATCACAAAAATATGATTTTTTTTATTTTTCATTTTTTTTCTCAAAGATTATATTTTTGTGTACATCCGAAGCTTTGATTCATTCTATTTGGCCTAATAATGAGAAAGTTATGGACAATCTTGTTTTTTGGGCAATCTAAGTATCCTCTTGAAAAAATAACCTATAGGATTCATTTCTAAATGCAATTTTCACAATTTTTTGAAAAAAATTGTTGGACAAGGTTAAGTTTAATTGCCAAAGCAATCTCACCGTTCGGATTATCGTGTTTCAATCCCATCGTAGAGCAATTAACCATTTAGTTTTTTTTCCAATCTTGGACCTACTTCTATTTAACATTTTTTTAATGATTGAATATCAAGTGTGTTTTTCTTGAATTTTTTTCCCCGAATCCTCAACTTGAATCTTCAACACATAAAATTTTGATTTCAAGCTCAACAGAGCAAAAAAAATTGATTAGGAAGCTCCAAAGCCAAAAAATCTGCTCATAGAATGTATAAAAGAGCTTGTTTTTTTCACTTTAAACGCAGATTTCTTACAATCTGTGCAGTCAAAGTTTGTGAAAATTTTCATATACATTTATATATTGGTCTAGTGCAACATCCTACGGTTAGATATGCAAAAAAATTGAAAATTTTGAACCTTGCAATAGAAATGGTAGTTTTGAATGGATTTTGAGAGAAAAAAGGCCTTGGGACTTTAGGGGTTGTACTACACAAGATCTCTCCTTTCCACACTAAATTCCGAGGATGAATAGTTGCAGTTCTATCCCACGCGGAAATATACTCTGTCATCCATCAGACCACTCTAGTTTGCGGTGTCCTTCCTAGGTTAACTGAACTRAACTTAGATGCTCCAACATTCTAAAAAATCAAGAGGTTGAATGACTTAACCYTTAAGGGATGTTATTGTTTTCTATACGTTCTTCCGTCTTGTATACAATGTGCCCAAAAGAGGCATCCCACCTCTTGGTTTGCATTAGTCTCCCCCTCTCTCCAAAAAATCACAGTCCGTTGATTATTTTCTTACCCCCCCCCCCCCCTTCCTTCCTTGTCGTTGATCTTGATACGAATAGTGGGATACAAATATTGGAATACGAATACTAGGATACAATACGAATATTGATACAGAAATGAATACAAAAATCAATTAACCCATATCGATTGTCATGTAAGTTCTGACTTGAAAAATATAAGAGTGGGTGGGAGGTACTGGGGTTTCCAAATTATTTTCACATTGGATTATTTTTCATTATTTTTCATCCCCCCAATAAAATTGGAGGGGTTATGAAAAATAATCCAATCTAAAACTTTTTGGTACATTGTTTTACACAATGTACCAAAAAGTGGCAGTAACTGCCTAAGTACAAAAGGGAAAATTGAGTAGCACATGAATCCCATTCAAAGCTATAAATTTCAGACCAAATCACTCTCATTCTAGTGGTCAACTGAGAAATTTTGGGGAATTTTTAAATGTTTAGAGAAGATCAAATACATGTAATATATGGACATATGTTGTCCATATATGCCAACTCTTTTGGTGGGCAAATACATGCAAGAGCTGCTAGATTTCCAAAATTCAGTTGTGGGATTTCTTTTGAAAACGCTCTCCTACCACATGTAGGGTACCATGTACTTGATGTGAAAATTACAAACTATTTTGGGAGCATTGCATATTGAAAATCTGTAGGCTGAGTTCAAATGGTACCCTTCAACCCACCTTTGTGCAAATCATGGGAGGGTACCCTTTTATTTSGGATATATTTGTACAGAAAGCTCCAACTTCTTGGATTATTTGAATAATTCCTCTTCAGGAAGAAGAATCCATCAGATGGCACATGTTGGCAGGTTCAGTTGCACCATGGAAGTCTGACCAAAAAAGAAAAGGAAAAAACTCTTACAGCTATAAGGTAAATTATCCCATTGCGGTCAGAACTGGAGTAGGCCCCATTGTGGTCAAAATTGTAATGGTGGTGTACATTCAAGTTTTCAAATGTACACCACCATTACAATTTTGACCACAATGGGGCCTACTCCAATTCTGACCGCAATGGGATGATTTACCTTAGCGCTGGGCCTTTAGGGCAGGCCCAAAAYAACACGGGGGAGCAATACTGTAAACATTTTGTACCGCCGATCTTCCTCTTACAAAGAAGATCAATGGTATAGAATGTTTATAGTGTTGCTTCCATGTATTGCCGTGAAGCTACTAATTTAGAGAATCACCATTGGGCTTAGTGACTTAGCTTTAAAATCGAATGAACCACTTCACCAAAGTCCTTGGTAGATAATCAACCACCAGTTCATCGAAGTAGTCTATTTTCAGTCCTCGCAAGCACTTGGCTTACAAAATGAGACATGTTTTCAGGTCAAGTTGCCTATTCACCTTGCAACTTGGATGACATCTTAACATGTTCATCTACACTAAATAGTGAAATTAGGTTGCCTT
>VACF01000259.1:0-54326 GCA_006891605.1 Pleurozium schreberi | reverse complement strand
CCCGTTGCATACACACTCATTCCCCTTGCATTAAATAGAGACAAATTGCCAAAAGACTGGGACCGGTTTGATACTCATTTAAAGTAGTAAATAGGCTAGCTAAGTAGTGACTGCCCGACAAATTGTTGAAATATAAAATCA
This sequence comes from Pleurozium schreberi, assembly GCA_006891605.1. Taxonomy (NCBI): domain Eukaryota; kingdom Viridiplantae; phylum Streptophyta; class Bryopsida; order Hypnales; family Hylocomiaceae; genus Pleurozium; species Pleurozium schreberi. The sequence continues at coordinate 54,185 of VACF01000259.1, read as the reverse complement.
CTAAATATTAAGGAATATGTGTACTATATATCTATTATGTGAATGATATAAGTGCATTTGTCTAGTATTAGATCATGCATGACAAATTGCCAAATACCCTGACAAATTGACTATAAATGGCCATAGCACACTAGGCAGGACCGAGACTGCATTTCACGCGTTCATAGTATTATTTAACGGACTGGCAACCAAATTATACTAGTGGGTATAAGAGTGAATGTATGGTTCCTTGTTGTATGTGAAATATTGTAGTAAATCCCATTCTAATCTTGAAAACAAGTGACTAGTCATAAAACAATAGACTATTTGACCATTCCCCTAGATTTTGAACCCCTATACTATAGTCTTGGGTGTTTTGTGAAGAAGAAAAAATCCAGACTACAAATAGGGATTTAGACTATTATTCGAAAATATTTAAGAATTTTTAGGAAGCATTCCAAAAGGATTTTTTCCTTATTTCTAGAATTAGATTAAGCATCTAGAAATTAGAATCAAAGTCTGAAAAAATAGACTTTTAAGTTAGATGAAATTTAGGAAATCATCCAAAAGAATTAAAAAGGACTTTCARAATTTAAAAGAAGAATAGAGTAAAAAGCGAAGGATAAAATATTTCAAAGGTGAAAAAGATTTAACGAGTAAATTTTGGTGAACTGGTTAACGGTCAAAATTTACACTTAAATAGTTTTAAACACCAAAAGTAAGAAAATTAGAGTTTTTACCTTTATAGAAGTAAAAATTCAAAAAGCGGAAACTAAAGTAATTTTAGAAATCACAAAGGTAAAAGAAAGTAAAGGGTAAATTTGAGAACCCAGTTAACCCCTAAAGGTCTTTGACTATGCTTTCACCAAAAATGCTCCAAAACTGCTATTTCTAGTGCAAGTACCAAATTTTAGAAAGAAAACATTTTAGGACAAAAGTAACCATAGTATCTTGAATTAAAATAGTTTGGGAAGATGTGGAAAAAATTTCAGATTTTTTCACCATGTGGATTGCAAGATATCTGCGTTTAAAGTGACAAAAATCCTTTTTTGAGGCCTGCAAAAATCCGGGCAGCTACACTTCAAAAGGCCACATGATTTGTGTGAAAAAATGTCCAAAATGGTTGTTACTCTTTGGATTCATTCTTTAGGTCAAGTTGGAGACACTTTTGAAAATTTTCAATTCATTTGGAATTGTACAACATGTAGGAAAAAAATGTAAGTAGAAAGAAGTAGATAATGATTCAAAATACTAAATTGCTAACAATTTATTTATGAAATTGAAAATTCCCAATTTCTATGGTTGAAATGTTGTAATAAACAATCCCCACCCAATATTTTGATTTTTTTTCAAAATTATTGAAAAATGAGTTAAACAAAGGACTTCAAAGTTTATTATAGCGTAGAGACTCCATGATTGCCCACAAACAAAAACTCTTCATAACTTTTGACTGGTTGATCAAAATGGAGTAAGTCAAAGCTTCTCATGTACATATAGTTGTAGATAATCATTTTTAAATTTTTATTTTTGAAAAAAGTCGTTTTTTTAGACCTGCCCGGCAATTTAAACTAGACATGTTGGAGATTACATTGGAATAGAAAACACAACAATATCACTTATGAGTTGAAAGATTATAATGTTTAACCAAGACGGTGTCAAAACTACAAAAAAATTTCAATCCACTTTTCACATTGTAAATCTAAAAAATTGGTCAATCAAATTATATGAGGTTATAAGGCCCAGCATGTACAATCCCAATCAATTTATAACTTCTGAAAATCTACTCTACATTTTTCTAAAATGAATTTCTTATGTAATTTCGACTCCAAGATCTAGTGTATTTGAGGCTCATTTCCAAGAGCCCTCAACACTAGGAAAAGTCAAGATTACATAGGGTACCCTTACACAAAATCTTGAGTAGAAAAATCATAGTCAATTATTTTCTAGATTGTATTTTTGATGCTATAGCTAAACCTAAATAGGCATCTATCAAAAATACAAACTACTAAAAATAACAACTTAATTAGGTTTTCTTCAACTTTAAAGTGTGGTCGACACCACATTTGGGTGCCTTCCAAGGCATTTAGGGGTTAAGATAGATATTTTAGCTTTGAGAAATATCTCAATGGTAAATGAGGGGCTTGGAGAGGGAGAATTTTAAATTTTATGTCCCTTTAATTTTTGGTGTAAACCAAGCTTTACAGACACTTTACTCCTAGAGGTTGGGTCATTCTCTTTGAGCCCGATTGCACAAGTTTAAGCCACTTTTGTTCAATTACAAGTGAGGATTTTTAGACTTTTGTCCAATCAAAAGTGAGAATTTTTGGCCTCTTACGCACAAAATTGACCCAACTCCCTCTACACTAACTAAACTAAAAAAATTAGGTTGGCTCTCACTAATTTCTTGACATTCCACACTATTTAAATATTTATTGTTATAGTACAAAAATGCATTACTTTTGAATAAGTTATTGGTGAACTTGGAACTCATAAACCTCCATGTCTACAAATGGAAGTATTTGTAGTAATATTGTTGATTTTGATGGCATGTAGAGTAACTTTCTTAAAGTAAAGCAACCTAATTGTGAAGGCAAAATAATTTCTCTATTTAGCCCCTGAATGCCGCTAAGGCATATTTTCAACTTTTAGAAATTTTCTCCAAGTTGAACAAAAAATAGACATTTTGATAAATTGTAACAATTTATTTGAATTCGAACTGTATAAATTTGAACTAGACATGTTAAATACTCCCTCCGTCCCATAATGATCTTCCATACCTAGTGTGAATCCCTTTTCTTGGATTTCGCCTTGCCGGTTTAACTGCACCACCGTCCATTGGTGACTTGAGTTTGTGGGTGTTGTTGCAGTTCAATCATATAAATGGGTTGGAGCTTGTGTGCCGTGCTCATCAACTGGTACAAGAGGGGCTGAAGTATATGTTTCCCGATAAGGGGCTTGTCACGGTATGTTCTCTGTATCCGATGACCTGATAACTTTRTGATTTAATTTRTGTTGCTGGTCTGACTTATTTGAGCTAAGCCTTTCCCGGGAGAGTAAAAACCTGTCGTGTAGATAATTATTGGTATGAAATATCGAATTGAAGTATTGTGAACGGCTGGTATGTTCCAGGTGTGGTCTGCACCCAATTACTGCTACAGATGTGGAAATGTTGCATCGATCTTAAGCTTCAATGAAAATATGGTAAGGTTTTGTGTTTTGTATAAAATTTCGTTTYGTCTTTTTCTGGTTGTTGTTGATGTTTGTGACTTTATTGTTTAATACTAGGCAAACCCCTGAATCATCACGAAGATTTTATCTTTGATACATGTTGAACATTTTATTGTTTTTTTATCAGGAGAGGGATGTGAAATTTTTCACTGAAACTGAGGAGAATCAGGCAATGATGGCACCGCGAGCAGGAGTGCCATACTTCTTGTAGAGATGTTCCTTGGATACACCAAATGACTGTCTTACACCACATCATATGGTGCCCCAAGTAAGAGCGTACAGGTTGCCATCAGTCTTTTCATTTTGCTTGAGGCGGCACCAGGATTGTGGTGCTCTGTTGGCAATGCCTGCCTGTCCCTGTCTGTCTGCAACTTGGTTCAAGCCGTAATGATTGTCCAGCACTATGGCTTCTTAGTTAGTACCGAGGAAGTATGTTGAGCAGGTCTTTACTCACAGTATTGCTGTGAGATGTCATTTGAAAGTAGGCTGCTCTTATTCTGGGATTTGTTAGCTCTCCATGTACTCATTCGTTAGATGTAGATTGGGGCAGACTTGGTTGTGGACAGGGAGTATCATTCGTTTCTTATTTATTATGGCCATGACTTGTGTACATGAATTATGTTCAGGAGTTGGTAATTGAAGTCTGTCCACCATTCTAGATGCCGCCTCAGAGGTAGAAAGTAGTCCATGGCCGCGAATATAATGTTAAGGATCACGGACATTTTCATGTTGGGTGTATGTACTCCTCTCACTTTCAAGGTTGACACCCATTGAACCATTCATAGCTTGAGCTGGCCTCAGTAATGTTATGTTTTTCTTTATCTTGCATCAATTTATTTTGTGCAATTCTGTGCAATTTTGTGCTTCAATGAATTCTGTGTAATTTTCAACAATTGTCTTGTTGTCTCAATTCGTTTTGTCAGTTCCCATGTGAAGCTGCTGGCCACATGAGGTCTACATGGTCCGAGATTCTGAAGAGGCGCTGACTTGAATAGTCAACATGAGTTTCATTCAAAGACGTCTCTATTGATGGTTACCCTCACAATTTTATCTCACTTGATTTTGAGCATCTTGCAACACATAACGTGCAGGTACCTTATTTTGTTCCCAGCCTCAGTTTCCATCCATGATAATTGCACCAAAATTGTCCCTTTGTCCCTTTAACCCGTAATGGACCACGGGGTTGTACATTCAAAATGGGCCAAAATTCTAAGAAACATGAGCAATTTKATTGCTCATTTTGACTTGAGATTGGGTAGAATATACATTACCATAGGCTTTTGAAGTTCTCATGAAGTTCTATTGGGGTCAATGGAAAAAATTAGTGTAGGGACATTTTGAGGAAGCATATTCTAGTGAGAATGTTTGGAAATGATGACCTTTTCTTGCTTAGTGAAAGACAAGAACGTGAGAATATTCTCTCACTAGAATATGCTTCCTCAAAATGTATTTCACAACATTTTGAGCATTTTTCAATTCATGGTAGAGTTTGCAATGCATGGTGATCATTGAAATGAGAATAGTGATAAAAACAAGAGTGGGATAMTTGTCTTTTCTGCAAGTTTCTTGGATTTGCTCTTTCCAAGGTGGATTTGCCTTTTGGGGGGTAGGCAACAGTTGCATTAAAAGACTAATCTTTTAGTCCATGATTGAACTCAACCTAAAATAATAAACTATGAATCATACTATACTAGTCAACTTCAATAAATTCAACTTAAAAAAAATTCAACAAGGTGAAATTTAACTTGGAATTTGATAATTGCATAAGTTGATTAACCTTTTAGTCCATGCCAAAGCTGAATCATAAAAAATAAGTTGTAAACTACATTACTTAAGGCAACTTAACCCCTAAAAGCCCAAGGGGTTTGGACAAAACACAAATGTGTTATAAAATATGAATTCTATAACTTTATTGAAGTTTGCTTCAAAAAAGTTTATGTAAAGCACAAAAAGTAGAAGATATCCGTACGGTCAAAATTATAAAATTATTTTTAGATTCTCTTCAAATGAATTTTGAAGATATAACTTCAAAAATTCACCAAAAATACAATTTTTATCCTTAACACTTGAGTTTCTATTGAATTGTAAAAAAATGCTTAAGATTTGGTCATAAAAATTTCAATTTGTTCCTCAAATAGTAAGTTTTTCAACACTAGAAAATTCTAAACACATTGTGCTATTTCTCTTCTGATTTTTTTCTAACCGTAGTGATCTTAGTTTTGAATATAAATTCTCAAAGACAACCCAATATTTTCAAGGGAAAATAAAATAAAATTCAAAAAAAAGTTTTTTTCTGCCCGAAAATTCTGCCCAAAGTTGGGTAGCGACCAAAAAATGGTCGTTTGAGCGCTCAGGGGTTAAGAAACTTCCCCAAGGTGAAGTTTAATTTTGAATTTGATGAAACTACTAAAATAAGCTATAAACTACACTACATAAGGTAACTTAAAAATATTCCCCAAGGTGAAGTTTAACTTTGAATTTGAAGTCCCATGTGGATGACCATGTTTTTGTCCATTCTTTTCATGCTTGTTTTGAAGTTCAAAGAAGGAGCAGGTTGCTACACCCTTTTCATGTGCAAATTTTGCAATGGAATGTACTGGTAATTAACCCTTAAATAATGGGTTGGTGCGTGTGGAAATCATCCCTTTTGGCATTGTTTGAATAGTTGGTTTAAGAAATTCCAAAAGCACTCATTGGTTTAAGAAAGTCAAACTACTATACAAAACATCCTCTTTCCACACAAGCTTTTGAGGATGAATAGTTATACTTCTATCCTACACGTAAAGATGCTCTATCATTCATCCACCAAATAATGGCCATGGCATTGCTTATGGATTAATAGTAGTTTCAGAATTGTAATTAGCCACGGTTATAGGAGTGCATATCTTACCTACAATAGTCCATTTTACTTCTTCATCCATACAATTTTTCATCCATCCACTTTGATAGAGGTCAAAAATAGGGGGAAGCAGACAAAGCACGCGGCCCGTCCCCACCAGTGACAGTAGGCCCCCACACTGCCCGCCACTCCCATAAGTATCCTACACACATGGATATCATCCATCCTCCCCCATCCTATCCCCATMTCATCCCCGAMATTCATCCACGTCGACGAAACCCATCCACCCACGTTCGTCTCCCGCATCTGCTGGCTCCCCGCCCTTTGCTTGCCTTCGCCTTGCTGCCCATCCCGTCCGCCGCCCCGCCCCCGTAGCTCTCTCRCGATCTCCCTCCCTTGCCTCGGATGCCTTCTTGCCCCCTCCGCCACTCTCTCTCTCCCGTTCTCACCGCTTCTCCAGCTGCATTTTGCACCACTTTGGAGCCATTTTGGACCTCTGTAGGTTCAGTTTCGAGAAAGTTTGCTTTCGCACGCTTCCCACCTTGCCACGAAAATTCGTTCGCAGAGGTTCCTCCTAACACGGCTTGGATCTGTCATCGTTTCGTTCGGTTCTGGTGAAGGCATACTCAATTTGTTAGGGGTACGAAACGTAGCACTTTGACAAGATTTCGTAGAAGGGAAGTGGTCGTGTGTTTTTGCTAATTTGGAAATCAGATCCAGTGTTGTTATTGTTGTTGTTTTTCTAAGTGGGGGATTGCGTTTCTTYTTGAGCAGGAAGAAAGACGAGGTGGCGTTTCTTCTTGGTTGCGGGGCGTGGAGAATCTCCGAGGTGATATTACGGAGGGAGGCATCATGAGGGGTTGGGGTTTGAGAGACAGATGGGAAGGTGAGTAGCGCAGATCCTGTAAAATGCAAGTCGTTTCTAGAGGAATCTTGGGAATGTAGAACTGGTTGTAGCCTATTAGGAATGCAAAAGGGTTATATGGAGTTTTGATCCGAAGAGATCTGGAATATGGTCACATGGTGAGAATTAATGTGAAATTTTTTKGGGGRGCTTTGATGAGCGAATGCAACCGAATGCAAGTCGTGTCATGATATTTGGAGTTTCACTGAGTTAGTTAGTCATTTCCCAAATCATGCACTAGACTATGCTCATTCTGCCCTTCGGAGTTCTCCATTCACACTTGGTCTTACGGGGGGCAGCAAAAATAATCTAGTTCAATGTTATACCTAAATTTCTTCCTAGAACTTTGGCGAAGTCCAATGGTGTACCTAAGCCCTTTTCTAGCCCTTTATCTGACAACAAGTGTGAATGAAACACCAATGAATGGTGTTTTCCTATGTGGCAAGATTTAGTTTGACATGGAGTCAAAATTTCAGAAGTATGGTTCAATGCCCTGAGTGGAGTTGACGCATGTACCTTAGATTTTAGAAATCTTGGGTGTGCACCTCAGAGCCTCTTTAATCCTGTTTTTTTTTTAATTTTCAGGAACGCAGTCCCTTAATCCCTTAAAGCTTAACTCCTCCACTCCTTGTATGAGAACACAAGACCATCGAATGGAGTTTTCCTATGTTGTAGGTTTTAAGTTTGGCATTCAGTTGAAATTGCAGAAGTATGGTTTMAGTCCCGAGTGGAGTCGGGGCATGTACTTTAGGTTTGAGAACTTTTGGATGTGCAATGKGAGCCTATCTAATCCTCCGTTTTTCTGATTTCCAGGAACGCAGTACCGATTTCCCTTATGTCACAAAACGTAGGAGCATTCTTAGGATGAGTTTGGAATTCGAATTCAACAGGGAGAGCAACATTTAGATAACTGATTAGGGTTAGATTCAGTAAGTTTTGGTAACCATGACAGTCCCAGTCTGCCCCGTGGGTTCCGATCCCAACACTCAAACTCCCATCTACCTCAACGTCTACGACTTAACCCCCATGAACAAGTACGTCTACTGGTTTGGCTTGGGCATTTTCCATTCGGGTATTTCCGCGCACGGGGCCGAGTACGCCTTCGGTGCCCACGACTACCCCACCAGCGGCGTGTTCGAGGTTTCCCCGAAAGAGTGTCCCGGGTTCACCTTCCGAGACGAGGTTCTTCTTGGCACCACGAGCTTGAACGCAGCTGAGTTTCGGAGCTTCATCGAGCAATGTGCAGATGAGTATTACGGGGACACTTACCATCTCATCATCAAGAACTGCAACCACTTCACAGATGATGTGTGTCGGAGGCTGACGGGGAGGGCGATTCCTGGATGGGTCAACCGGTTGGCGAGGGTGGGCTACATGTGCAACTGCTTGCTGCCCGAAGGTCTGCAAGTGACCAAGAACGATGTGCCGGACAGCTGCCAGCAGACCACGCATGGCGAGAATGGGATGTCGGAAGGGAAGGAGATGCAGGAGAGTGAGAGTGACCAGGAGCGCGCTTTGATTACTACACCAAGCGGGAACACGCAGACTTTGATGAGGGACAGCTTCAAAGAGGTGAAAGACGATGGGCTATGACCTTTGGGACACAATCTCTGTTTCTCTCTCTCCCTTTTTTTCCCCTCTTTAATCTAAGTGCCGTCTTCCTTAGTGGAATATCGACGTTCAGCCCTTTCTGTTTACTCATTGAAAGAGTTAAAAACAGTTCCTTTGCTTTTGCATTCCGTGAATAATTCTGCTGGGCGTTGTAGCTTTGTGACATTGGGATCCAGTTCAGGTTACTGGTTTTGGTAGAAGCTCCAGGAGTTTCAGAATGGTTCTGGATAGTTTGTGGATTTAGTTGGAAGCGGTGGTAGGAACTTGAGTGCTTTTATAGTGGGTTGTTGTTTCCTTTCGCTCGTCTCTACATTTTTTTGTGATCGTTGCTTCACATGTTGTGTCGCTACACTAGCTGCTGAGATATCTGGCAGTATTACTAGAGTAGTTGCTGTCCTTGGAGCCTAGGCCTTGTCTCAGGCACACATTGTGCGTTATCGTTTTATTGAATAAACCCATTGGTTACTGGTTCAAGCTCAGGGTCGTCATTACGTATGTGTGTTGTTCTATCTCCAAAAAAATTTTCAAAAAATCACATAAAAAATTCAGCCTGTAGGTACTTGCCTGAAATCTCATTTGTCCCCTGAGGGGACAATGGTCCTTTAGGGGTTAACACCTTCATGATCAAATATTATAATCTTTCAATCGGTAAGAGATATTGTTGTGTTTTCTTTTCTAATATGAACTCTAATATGTCTAGTTTGATTTTATATGGTTACAATTCAGAAAGAATTGATACAACGTATCAAAATGTTGGCTTTTTGTTCAATTTAGAGCAAATTCTAGAAGCTCAAGAAATTCGAGGGTCATTTTGGGGTTAAACCCATGACCTCATTTTTGAGGTTTCAAATCCAGTTTTGAACTAGGGTCAATTCAAGTTTGATTGGGTCAACCTCTTGACATACTTCCACATTTGTAATTTTAGAAAAAATTTGTATTCTAGTAACACCAAGTTCAACTATTGGGTAGGACAACAACTTCATAAAATATTTCCACAAATTAGGATGACTTTTATCCAAGTAATAACAAGAATGAATCTTGAGTTTCAATTTGCTAGTCGTCCAAAAATTGAATATTGGAGCGCTTCAAGGTTAATCCCTAGATGCCCAAGGCACCAAATTTTGGTGTCAACAATTTTTTGAAGTTAAATAAAACCTAACCAAGTTTCTATTTTATTAGTTTCTATTTTTGGAAAATTCTTTTTGAAGTCTAGTTTTACTAGCAAAAATCCTATTTTGAAAATGATTGATTATGATTTTTCTATTCAAGATTTTGTGCAAGGTTATCCATTGCAATCTTGACTTTCCGTAGTATTGAGGACTCTCAAAAATGAGCCTCAAATAAACTAGATCTTGGAGGAAAAATCACATTAGAAACTCACTTAAAATAATTGTAGAGTAGATTTTGAGAAGCCATAATTTGATTGGTATCATGCCCTTTAACCCTTGAAGGGCGGACTAGTGGCCATGGAAATCATGCATTTTTGATACCGTGTGACATCATCTACTTTGAAAAGCCAAATATACTCATTGGAAGTCAAAGTACTAGAAAAGATCTTCCCTTTCCTTTCCTAATACCAAAGATGAAAAGTTGCAATTTAATTTATACTACACGGTTTGATTCTCCGTCATCAAGACACAAAACGTCCACCGCGGTGCTCAAGGATTAACCTCATTTTTTTTTGTGGTGACCAACATTTTAGATTTGGCATATAAAAAGAGGATTGAAAGACTTGAAATCACTTTTGCACTTTTAACACCCTCGCAGTCAAACATTATAATCTTCCAATTTATAAGTGATAATGTTGTGTATTCTTTTCCTACCTGAATTAATCTTTAACATGGTTAGTTTGAAATTGTATGGTTACAATTCCAAAAGAATTGCTATAACTTATCAAAATGTTGGCTTTTTGTTCAATTTAGAGTAAATTCCTAGGAGTTCAAAAAGGCCTTGGGCATTTAGGGGTTAAGGATCCCACATGAATGTATCAAGTTTTTAATCATGCATGAGATATCCTAGGGAAGCATCTTTGACTTTTATAAAACCTATATGTTTCTTAATTTTTATAAATCTTGTATTTGGACATGACATTATATAGAATCACAATACTTCTCAGATTCTTCAGCAAGTTCACTCAAAGTTTAACTTTGTAAGGATGGGCCTATAACCATTGATTTCAAGCGTCAATTGTCATCACTTTGTTTGCTTCCATTTTGCAACTAGGTATGAATGAAAAATTTTGAAGTTATTTTTCAAAGATGAAGTCATATGTCAACTACAAGTTATAAGATTTTCATATTTTTGGACAAAATTTAAATTTACTATTAATTTTTTTTTAAATGAGAAAAAATAATATCAAATACAAAGTATCCTCAAAAAATATAAAAAATGCACCATATATGTATATTGTAATGTAGAGCATCATGGTATAAACCAAAGGTACCGTGTCACTTTAAAATTAAAATTTCAATAAACTATGGTCATAGGTCAAAAGTTCATATTGCTATAAAATATTGAAATTTATGAGTTTTTCAAAATTTCTAATTGGGTTAGAAACTAAACTCAATAAGCTTCATTTCATTGGTTGCATTCAAATTCAAATTCAAAAAACATCATTTTTATGGCTAATATTCACATCAAGAGAAAATAGCAAGAAATGGCCACTAAATTTTGTAATTGGAGCCAACTAGTGTGTATATTATTGGGTGTGAGTACTTGTGTGAAATTTATAGAAATTGTTATTGCGGTCTCAACTTGGTTGACAAGTCAACTCCAACACTTGTGAGTTTGACAATTTATCATTGGAATATAATCAAAGCTTAATTGCTTAAGTTTGGTAGCAAATTGTCTTTGTAATACCTAAAGACAAGATTGGATGCCAATTTCATTTGTCTTTCAAGGAAAATTTACTGAAAAATATTTCAAGAAGTCTAACTACTTCAAATTAATTTACAGCTTAGAAATGGGCACTTCATCGACTTCCTATCTTACTTCTATTATGTATGAGAGTCAATTATATGTTCATAGAACATTGTTGTATAATAGGTGTCACACTTAATCTTGAGCATTGTAGCATTTTCCCAAATTTGTTGAAAGAATCTTTGCATGGCAGAATGTGATTGGTACGCAGAACATGGAAAAACAAATTTGTTGAAGGATTTTTCATCAGACAAGAAGGCATTTAACCTTGTAGCGTTGCTATAGACACTTTGTGAAATGTCCAATGAATAATGACTTTCAAAGCATTTAAACTACGATCAAAGGTGGATTTAATGAGTTGGAGTTTTTTAGTCAAAATCAAATTCAAATAAGATAATCTGTATGAATAAAATTTAGATATTGAAAGAAGAGGAGAAGTTGCCAAATACAATGTATGGAGGTTCTTGGATTCTCCATGTCTTTTTGTAGAAAATTCAAAAGATAACTCAAAGAAAAAAAATCCAATTCCATTCATTAAAAAGTTCAAGCAACTCTTCCAAAATTATTTATTTTTTGAGTAGAATCAACCAAAGGACACAAAATGTCTTGTTAGGCATTTCAAGGTTAAAATTCCATATTCTTGTTAAATGACTCCCCAATAACGTCGTCCACAAGCTTTATTAACTTGGCTTGTGCCCTGACAAATGAAAATCATATTATCTTCAGAAAATACTCAAATGCCAACAAGCATACATGTCATTAATATATCCCAGATAACCTACCAAACAACGTCAAAATTCAACATAGATCGAGTCGCAGATTATTAGCAGTATTTGTCCTACACCAGAGAATATAACAACTCTCTATGGCAACCAAGTGATAGACTCGATTGTAAAGCAATGTATAAAAATAGATTTGTACTTTTTCAAGTCTTCTTGCGCTCGAAGAAAGCCTTTATATACTTTCACAAGCTTTCGTGTCTTTGAAGCTAACCTGTTACAAAACAACCAACCCCATTGTCACATGATTGTCAACAGGGCATCAAACTCATACCTTTCAATGACCGATCCACTATGTTGAGGATCTAAATGATACGAGTTTTGAGATGAAATTATTTTAGAGATTTTGCACTATCTGAAACGATAAACCAGACAGATGCAAGGAAAATTGAGGTTTAACACTACTTTGCGAGTTAATAGACAAAACAAGGACCAAATGTGTCCACAAGTGAAGGATAAGATACCCTTTACAATCCTCTTGCACTCCTGCTACTTTCTCATCCAGTATTGTAACTTTATCAGATAACTCCGTAGTCTCATGCAGTTTACTCTCCAATACAAGCTGAGAACAAACACAAAAAACATCAGATTAGATTCGTCCAAATCCACCATAACAAATCCATTCAGGTGATGTTGAAATGTTAAAACACGGCACCAGAGTACCGACAACAAGACAAACAGCGGGCTATCGATCCCATTCGTTCCACCACCGCAGCAAAATACAAATTTGCTACTGAACGATTGATGCCATTCACAGTTACAACCTGTCTCTACAGGGAACACCCAAAATTAACAATAAGCGTGTGTTCCATTGTTACCTCAAGCTTGGTCTTCTGTTCCACCAAAACTTTATTTTCGCTTTGCACTTCCRCCAACTGCATTGCGAGCGATTCAGAAGTTAGAACTCTTAGACTGATACGCTCCAAAGTCCTGAAAGATTCCTAACCAAGCTGTTACTTTGTTGAGCATACTTCAGCCACAGAGATTACAGACTAGGTCTATACCTAAGGCGATCATCAATAGAACCACAAATAGAGTGGTCAATAGAAGGGAGAGCCAATAATGGACATTTTAACCCCTTGTTATTATCACGGTGCACAGAGATTTCAGCTGCAATAATATGTTCAACTCCATATCTGCATAGAATTTTCATCTCTCCAACAATGCCATATCCAAGACAACCTACACCATCATGCTAAACAAAGAATCCGGTCCACCACGCTTAAGTACAATTCTCCAGATTTGTTGCCACTCTTTGAAGCCGTTACGCACCACAAAGCATATTTCCGCCTCTTGCCATAAACCAGATCGAATCGCAAACCCAAGGGCAAATAGGGAGAAGTAAAATGCTCATTGAATAAACACCTGCTCTTCAAGGGAGTCTCGAAGTTGAATCCTATTCAATCGAGATTCCTTTACATCTTTGTCAGCGCCAGGACTATCAGTTCCGAGGTCCTCGGCTGAGACATCACTCAAATGAGGTTCATTTGCTTCTATACGTGCATTCTTGCTGTCCCTCCTAAGTCCAGTTCCACATCATGGTTGAGTGAAATGATTTAAGAGCAAAMAATATGACACCTGGTAACACGGATACTTGTGCAACGTGATCAAAATAAATAGCATTTTCACAGATATGGAACACTGGATACAGCCACTCTAAAAGCAAGAGCAATAAGACACCAAAAATTATACCCTGGGCATCCAAAGATCTTGCCCAAAGAATGTTCACAAGAATAATATGAGTTACCGGAAATAATATTTCGATTTTCCACCTACAACTGTGCCAAATTCCAACAGTGGTAGACTACAGCATTATATTTAGTAGTTGAGTATATTTCAAATTTGACGCTGCAATATCTGCAAAGGAACTAGCTTCCAAACATGGCAAGATATACAAAGCCTGAGCAAGAGACCAGAAAACCACCAAGCAAACTAATCCAACACTATAATCCACAGAAAGTTCCCTCTAAAACTCAGAGTGCACAGGTTCACATTTGTACAAGCAAGTAAAAGTCCTTGGCATTAGTAGACTACCTTCTACACTCGGAGAGCTCTGGAGCAGAAGGCGATCTACTTCTCCTACGCTTTGCTGGYGAACGACTATGGTCTAATCACCACCACATTCCAAATGAGCAACCCAAGCGATGACGTAAAAGCGTGAGTATCGCATTACTTGTAAATAATTCCCCACTAACCACATCACGTTAAACTTCAAAAACGATGCTCAATAGATGGGAATGCACAAGGATACCAAGAACTTGTCCGATTGAAGAAACATCACAAGGACCTTCACCTAGTGCAAAATAACATGAAAATTGATCGTAACATAACCATCTGTAGGGTTCAAAACGGCATACTTAGAGAAGAATTTTTAAGACGTTTAAAATAATTAAAATTAAAATTAGAAGACATCGAAACAGCAAGTTAAATCTCGATAGCTTACCGCTGTCTCGRAGAGGCGATCTGCGGAATCCACGACCTCTTCTCTCTTGGCTATGAGATCGCGAGAACCGGTTCAATGGGGAGTGTCGCTCGAATCGATTCCTCACACCAACACCGCGKGGGTCAAAGTGCCCTAAAAATGGTGACAACACGTCAAACTTCGCATAGATTCAACTCCTGACCCTAAACTATTGAGCGAAAACGAGATTATGTCAAGTTTCAAGCACTTGATGAAAACGGGCTTACCAATAGATGTGAAAATGACATGACTGAATTTATGGAGTGTGCAACCTCCGACGTAAAGCCACCTTCCATAATATAACTCCTCAAGTCCAGATATTGGACATAGTCAATATCAGACAAGCTGAAGAGAATTGACCATAATCATCACCAATAAAAATATATGTCGTCGGGTCCTTTAAGATAGACAGTCTGACAGATAGACTTTGACGGAGAGTGAAGATCCCCCCCAGCCCCCACGAATATAACAACCAATAAATGAAGAAGTGTTCCTGAGAATGGCCCTCCTTGCAAGTAAACATACCCGGAGCACATCTGCTCACTCACAGCACCATGATGCAAACCATGAGTATATTCCAAGGTGCACTTCCGACTTTCCTGTAATGTGTTCTTGCAAAAGCCGTTATAAATCACAGTCGATTTCTGGTCGTTAACCTGTTGGATCGTTCTGAAAGATACCTACGATCGGTCCTACCCATACATTTTTTCCGAATAAGTTCACTATCGGTAAGCCCGTTTCCAGAATACGCAACCTCGTTTATATTTACAAAATATTAAATAAATATAACTTGAAATTCTTCGGCACCTTGAAGACATTCAAAGACATTCAGCGCGAACATGTCCATGTGGTGGTGATGATGATGATGACGACGACGACGATGATAATAACCTATAAGTTAAGAATAACAAAGAATGAGCAGCCTCACCAGGCATTCGCCGGAGTTCCGCACCTCCATGAGCAAAAGAGCAGCTCTGGCGCGGACACGATCCTCGTTGCAAGTACAACGTACACAATTTCGTCTTGTACAAATCACGGTCACGAGATTGATTCAAAATACTAAATTGTCAATAAATTAGTTATAAAATTAAAAAACTCCAATCCAAATGGTTGAATTGTTGTAATAAACAATCTACATCCAATAAAATTATTCTTATTTTTAAATATTGAAATTTCAATAAAATAAAGGACCTCAAAGTTTTTTTTGGTGTAGGGATTCTTTAATTGCCCGCAAACTAAAAAGCCTCATAACTTTCATCTCAACTATTGAAATGCAATGATTCAAAGCTTTTTGAGTGCATGAAAATTTGAAGAACAAATTTAAAATTTTTGTTTCTTAAAAAAGTAATTTTTCCAAATCTGCCCAGACTGCCCGAGTTGAAAAACAAACAACATATTATGCAATAATTTTTACTCATATTTCCAAATGTCATGAATTTTGTGCGTATGGAAGATATTCCTCATCCACACATTCTATTAAAATTTCAGCTCAAAATATGCAAATCTCCATTCACACATACCTGCCCAAAATTTCTATGTTGCCAAAAAACGCATGTTGATCCTTTTGGGGTTAAATGGGGCCGTAAAACTCTGCCGGGATTTGTCTCTTTCATTGTGCGGGAGGATTCTCTGTCACAATTAGGATTTCATACCTGTAATGCCCAATTACGCAATTTTGCTTGCATAATCACGCATTACAGAATTTTTATCCCAAAATTTTCAATCATCCAAAATGTTATGTTGTCCAACAGCAGTTTACGCCAGGCAATGCCYCTCGTTGTCGAGCATTTCAAGAAAAAAAAATGCCTCCTCGTCAGGCTCCACCCTCCTCGTTGGCCTTTTCTACCCGAAATGCCCTCCTCCTTGGGCATTGCCCTACACAAAATCAGCATCTATCTTGGATGGTCTCAAATAGAATTTGTAACTTGGATTATAGAATCCACCTTATTATTTTGTCAATTGATGGCTTTTGTGGTTAAAATTTTGTATGCTGGCTGTTACAGCCACTTCATGGTGCATAGTGTGAAACTATGCACCATGGAAAAAAATTTAATTTTTGAAAGGGGAGAGTATTAAAAATTAAAAATTTAAGTTTCATACTATGTTGAATTAAATTTTAATTTTTTTTTTGGGGGGGGGTTGAATTAAAAATTAAAAAATTTTAAATTAAAATTTTTTTCCACTCCTCACCCATCCTCTGACACCCTCCCCTTCTTGTAATTTTCAGGGGTGGGTGGGAGGGCAAACAATATGGGATATATCCCATATTGCACTTGTATTTGTACCGTATCAATACCCGTATATATTCCAATCCGTATCCGTACCCGTATCCGTATTGTATCAGTACCGTATTAGTACCGTATCAATACCGTATCGATACCCGTATCAGTACCGTATCAATATCGTATTGGTACCATATCAATACCATATTAGTACCGTATTAGTACCCAATCCCGTATCTGTATCCGTATTCAAATTTTTTTGAGATCAATGGTTGTGAGGGGGGGTTGTATCAGTACCGTATTTTTTTTACAAAAAAATCAACGGTTCTCTTTTTTTAGCAGGGAGGGGGGGTTGTTAATTAATGCAAAACCTATGACTGCCACTTTTGGGTGCATAGTGGCCCCATGGAGATTAAAAGAAGCTACAACACACACAATTAATTTTTGATACTCCAACATGCATGGTTTTTTTAAACACTGTAAAGTCAAGTGAAATATTCCATAGGAATAAAAAAATATAAGAAAATGAATTAACCACTACAGTTTCATGATTATGTTTTCATCAAAAATGCTCCCAACATTATGGAGTTTAGGGCATATCACTTCAAAAAATTACAACAAATTTATACTTTGCTACAAAAATATGACTCTATTTCTTGCAAATGCATTCAAGCAACTCCTTCAAAACATTTGGGTGAAGAAATATCTCATGATTTGAAACCCTTCTTGGAACTTCACCGATGTTTGTAAATTACCTTAAAGCTCTCCAATATCCATGTTTTGGATAATAAACAAAGTGTTTCAAAGCAATGTTTTGTCCAAATAACTTTTCATTTACTTATAGGAATTCCCTTCATGATCAACTTGTATGCTATGTGTCACTACCATAACTATTAGGATATCACTTGTAATCACCATAGAAGTAATGGCCAATCCCTTTTTAAATCTCCTTTCATATGCATTCATTTTGTAGCAAATTTGTGTAGAATTAAGGATTAACTCCGTGTGTGCTATCATTTTTTGTATTAAAATTGTTCTTTTAAAAAGTTGATTCTTTGGCATGCAAAAAAAATGCCAAACAAATTTTTAAATAAAAATAAAATCACATGATTTCTTAATAGCTAAAGTATCCCTCCAGCTTATTGGCTTATATGCTCATCGACACTATCACAACCAATTTCCTAATTTTTGTCATCAACATAATCTTCAAAATCCAGCATATATCACTCCATTAATCAGAACATTGTAAAACTTGTCAGTGCACCCTTCCACCCTAGAGCTCCTTAGTTGACTTCAGGATTATAGAAACTCCAATGGTCCATTTTCTCTTTTTGCAACTAATTTTCAAATTTTCCTTGTTGATAGAAATTTTGAAACTCAATCTCTCTTTTTTCATCCATCAAAATGACAAGAAACTCGCTTTGTGCATGMATACAAGCACACACACTTCTATCAATATCCATGCCCACTTGTTGGCCCAATAGTTTTAGAGATCTTCATGTACATTACAAACAAAATTAAAGTATTTTCTAATAGAATAAAACATAATGAAATGAAGTTAAGTAGAATCTTCGTATGGTTTTTGATTGTTTTTATTATTGGTGATTGTAGCGTCTAAGTACAAAAGGCTACCTAAAAGGCTATCCACCCTATGCAAATATCCATCCCCTTGAGGCATGGATAGTCATAATACTCTTTGAACATTCTTTGTCCATGATGTGTCTAACCAACATTATCATAATAATTATTACTTGCACAAAGTTACAAAACAAGCAAGGAATGTGCACAAATTMAAAAATTTCACACTTTACAGCCCTAACCTCCAATTGCCCAACCGAACATATATGGTCAATCTAAAATTTCAAGCTCAATTCTATGTAAGTAGTTAAATTCTTTTGACCATTAAATTTTTTTTATGAGCAATATTGAAGGTTAACAATTAGAATCTTTTATTTTTCATTGAAAAAGGTAAATATTTGAATTTTGAAAAGTCCTCAAAGGCATATATTTATCATTTTGAAGAGTAAAGCTTGCCAATTTTACTTCATTTCTTGGCTTTGAGCAACATTTAGCAATTTCACTTGATTTAAGATCTAAAAAATTGTATCAATCCATTTGCTTTGAAAATGATTCCAATGAAAAGAATACAGTGTTTACTTGATTTTTACTATTGAAAATCTGAACATGCAAGTGTGATTTGGAGATATTTGCGATTTCCACATAAAAAAAAATTGCATTTCAACAATTGCAAGGTGGATTGTGTAATGAGTTTAATAGCTCTTCATTTGAACTTGAGTTTTTTGGAAGTGCATTTTAGTGAGCTAACACAATTTCTCGTTGTTCATGTCACCTTCAATCCTCCTCCTAAGGTCTTATATGCAAATTTATCAAACATTTTGGGGAGGGGCAATATACTAAAAAGAGGATATTTACATTTCTCTTGTTATAATTCCACAACTCCTATGCAATTTTACAATCAAAATTGGTATGCATACTATCAAATAAAACTCTTTAAACGTCTATACAATTAGGTTTTGAAAAGAATTATATTTTTTTATATTTGGGATAATTATAAGCCATGCTTTTTTTCATAGGAAAAACACACTTGGAAAGGCTTTGGCATTTAGGAGTTAAGAGAGACCTCTATTTCCCTAGAATTGACCAAATCTTCTATACAAGATCAAAAAATTTGGAATTCTATATAAATATGTACAAAAGTTGCAAGAGAAGAATCATAGTTGTTGGCCAACATAATTTTTTGAGAAAGGAGGCTTACAAAACACATAGGAGGCTAGTTTTTTACTTCTCGAGAACTATTTCAATGGGTTTTTTTCTAGGCAAACTCTCGCCTATCAAACATGTTTGAGACACTCAAACATGTTTGAACCTATTAGAGTAGACTCCATCCTTCTAAACCTATGCTAGTATTGYGAAGGCATGGGGCTATTATCCTAAAAAAATATATTGCTATTTTAATCATTAGATGAACTTTGAGTTTCCTTTTAACTTGACAACAAGGCAAGGCAAAGCTACTACTAAAATGTAGTTTCTTCCTACTCTCGTAGAAGTGAAAACATTACCAAATTTGGTGAAGAAAATTGCAACTCCAAAAAACTCATGAATTCATTTCCAATTCATAAACAATATGGAAGTCCACCCTTGCACAAGTAATTCTATCACATACTTATCGATTGGATGTTCTTTTTGCACAAATTTTCATGATTTTGCTGTAAATAAAACACAAAGTCTATTTTGTTTAGTGGAGATTTAAGATTTTTTTTTGAAGTTAGATTCCAACTGTACAGTAGTACACATAGCCAATATTTACCTGAATATCACATAGGSTTCGTATAGGTATCACCCAAATATCACATGACTATAGAGGAAACGGTCGGCTAATTTTTAAAAAATAAAATAAGAAATAAATTTTAATAATATAAATAATAAAAGAACAAAAAGCCATTGTTATTGACTCTGGATTTGACATCCCAATTATGGATATCCCAATTATCCAAAGGTAGCCTGCAAATCCAACGGAGGGGGAGGTCGCCGGGGAGTGACGGGCCAGGCCGGTCAACAGAAACTGGGTAACCGGAGCCCCCGGTGTAGGCGGGGCCGGGACCTGCCGAGACCTGGCTTCATAAAACCCTAGCTCCGTCACACCCCTCCCCACTCCTGTCGCCTTCACCTTTGCTACTGCTGCTCTTTTTTTCCTGAGGAGATCCTCTCAAAGCCTCCATCACATCGACCTCTCCTCCCCTTACCCGTTGCCAACCACACCCCTCGCCTCGCCTCGCCATCCTCTCCCCAACGCACTTTTCGCCGTCGGAAACTGTTGCGTGTGGCCCCTGTTTGTGGCACAACTTCAAWAGCCATCGCGCTCACGCGCCGCTCCGGCGTTGTGTTGTGATTCCTCCCTGCTGCAGCCTGATCTCGATTCAGAATTCAGTGCCGTTTCGGCCGCGGCGAACGCATATGACAGAACGGTTGATTATGCCGCTTGAACCCTAGTTGAGCGCCATGCGATTGAAACCCTAAGCCCCCTTCTGGCGACTAACTGTGAACTTAGTCGTGCTCCTAGCCCCCGCTTCATTTGAGCCCTGTTCCTGTATCTGCATTCCTTGCCATTTCAGCCGACTCGAAGAGCGTTATAAGAGTGCTTCCTCTGTTGAGAGAGAGAGAGAGAGAGAGAGAGAGAGAGAGAGAGAGAGAGAGTTGGTGAGGGCGGGTGAGAGTGATGAGATTTGAGATTTGGAAGTGATCGGGCGATACATTTTGGGACAAGGTTTGAGACAGGTTGAGCTTCGTGTAGTCCGTCCGAGAAACGAGATTTTTTCACACGTCGCCTGAGGTACTGTGGAGAGGCGTAGTTGGAAGGATTTACTGTCTGAGTGGATGTTGTGAACGTGAGAAGGTACTCGTAGCCAGGGGTACCGTTAAGAGAATCTGAGGCTTACTTTTTTGTGGTGTGGAAGGGGCATCGCGTATCATCATCGTCATCATCGGCGTTATTCTCTGCCGGTCTTCCTTTCAGATCTGGTGCATGTGCTTCGTATGTTGAGAGTTTGAGCAACAGCTACGGCTTTGTGAAAACGTGGAGCATTCTCTCTCTACAAGCCCGCCCATGTATGGGCGTAACCAATAGGTTTTTCAACGATATAGGGAGGGGGAGATTCTGAGTGTGAACAGTGAATAAACTTGCTTCAGTCGGCCTCCATTTCCTTTCCTTTGTACACTCTTCCTGTTCCCGAACTTATTTCGTTTCTGCCGGCGTCAAAGAATGGTTCATTTAGATCTGACAGAAAGGCCTTCTTATTTCAGATGCGAAGAAAGCGCTGAAAGATTGTTTTCCACGTTACTGCTGTCATCCGAAGATGGCAATGGTGATTGACGATCGGTTGCCCGTTTGGGAAAAATCGGATCAACCTCGCGTGCATGAAGTGCAGGCATATATGCCTTACACAGATCCAAAAGCAGAGGTGAGATGCGTTGATTTGTTCTCCTCTGTCTACTTGTAGGGGTATCGATCTTTGTCTTTCCTTCTCTGACTACGCCGCCTTTACTGTTTTTGTGGACCAAGTATGAGTTTGGTCTATCTTTCTGATTAAGTGCATATCGTTGTGTTGTACAGACCATGAAGGAACTGCCACCCCTTTGTATTGCAAGAAATATTGCCTGCAATGTTCGAGGCTATTTTTTTAAGTAAGTTCATTCTGGTCTTACTGATATAAACGGGGTCTTACGATTGTTCCATTCGCGCTGACGTTCACATGTTCGTTCTTGCATCATATTGTTCCTTATCGAAGCACCATTACGACATGTTTCTCCAAGTTACCAGAGACTGTTTATACTTGGATGGRGGGTATTTTTCTCTAGTCTGAAAGAGGACAATCTGGACTATTTCTGCTTCTTCCAGGGAGTTGGATGAAACATTGACGCAGCAGATAATGGAAGTGAAGTTCGATACAGAAATCCACACTTTGCCTAAAGCTCCTGATGTGAGCAGTTACATTATCCCAGAGGTGCGGAACAAATTTACAGTTTGCCTTGTAAATTCTTTTGCGTAAGACATATGTCCCCGCATTTTCTCCAGTTCTTCGTTTGGTGCTCCTAAGCAGATCATGTGCTCATTTACAGGTAATGCAGGAAGAAGTAGTGCCCAATTTTGCACCGAATGATGTTAGGGATTTCGGTGATGGTATGGCAAATGCGGAAGTCGAGACGAGCTTGAAAACACCTGTGAGTTTCTAGAATATTGCCCTTGCTCTTCYGACCATTGTGTTAGTCTTCAAGGTTAGGAACATCAGAGTACGATGTTTTCAATGTTCATTCTTGCTCTTGATAGAGGGAGTTKTTTTKKKTTTTTTTAAACTGTACGATATGGTATCGTATTCTGAGACTTGATCATTCAAGCGCCTTGTTTAGCAGACTATTGKCGATTTCTGTATGACTCTACACTGAAGTTACGATTCCATGTCACCAGGGTACCAATGGGCTAGCTCACACCCGAAGCTTCTCCATGGATGACGACTTTAGATCKGCTCTCAAGCAACCAGTTCAACTACCTTCACAACAGCAGCAACAACCTCAACTTCTACTTCCAGAWTCCTCTGGCCGATCACGCCCACAGTTCGACGCATCCAATGTGGATCCCTCCATGTATGTTCCCGGAGATGGAGTTAATTTCCCACTAAGTGCGGAGAATATGCTTTACCCTGCAGGCATTCCTAGAAGACATGTCCCTGTTTCTACTAGGTTACCGGAAGGTAATGTCCAAGGTTCTCCGGGAAGAGAAGAAGGAGAGGTTCCAGAAACTGACATTGATCCAGACACTCGTAGGCGACTACTGATATTACAACATGGTATGGACGCAAGTAAACCTGCTGCACCAACCGCACCATTACAGGTCCAGATTCCTCCTGTGGTTGCCCCGGGAGGAGGGTGGCTTGGCATGGAGGAGGAAATGAGCCCTCGTCGACCAAATAGGAGATCCCCGGAGTTGGTCTTGGAACCAGAGTCTCCTTCTTTTGATCGTTCTGCACCTCCTGGATTTGAGAATCCCTATATTCGCGAGCAACAGCTGATCAGGGAAGCAGCAAGAAGACAACGTAATGAGGACGAGGTAAAGGCTAATTTTTTAAGTGTCGGAAGATACTATTCAAACTACCTAGCATATTGTCTTACTTCGAAATATTTTTACAGGAAATTAGCAAAGGRCTCTATTTATTGACTGTCTCACTTTTATTGTTGTGATGGTGAATGTGATCAGAGTTTCTTTGGCGAGGGTAGATCGCAACTGGAGGCGTCTTCCTTCTCAGGTATTTTACAGAGTTGAARAACTGTATTTCCTCAAGCAGTGACTGTCTTGTTCCTGCAATTGTACAATTCCTTTGCTGATTACATTGTTATTCAGAAGTGAGTGCTCCGTCTGAGTTAGTCGTTGTCATTGCCAGATGAGGAAAATCCGAGTTTCATACGAGGGGGTTCTAGGGAGCCTTTCAATGCATCCCGACCACCTGTTACTGTTAATGCCATTAGCGCGTTGCATGAAGTAGGGCAAAAAGTAAAAMGAAATGTGAGTTCCGACTTATTCAGTCTCTTCTACTCAGTTGTTTCACTTTTCGTGACTTTTCAGTCAAGAAGAATGCATTCCATAATGTGACATTTCTATTGGATTACAATATGCAAATGCTTCAGTAAATGGTGTTCACTTCTAAGCGCTGTTGATGGCGGGGTTATCAGGTACAATATCGCACAGATATTAGAAGTTCAACACATCTTGGAGTTACTGTTGAGGTGTGGTTTCCTTACCTATACYAATGTTAGCGAAGCTTCCGGGGAAATCGATATGATTTGAATCGAGGTCTAGAGTTTATGGGCTGTTATTTGTGGTCAGGGTTTGGTTTTGTGATTGGAACAGTGCATCACCTTCACCGATTACCGTAGATGACCTTGCTGTCATAATGAATACACACATATATATACACATACTATGTGACTGTCTAGAGCCTGCTGTTTTATCAGAATTTTCAAAGATGGACTGGAAAGATTTTAGATCTGCTGTGCGCTTATCATAGTTTGTGATCTATCCTCGGCAGGTCATGTTTGGTGGTGAAAAGGTGGGAGAGGGCATTGGCAGAACCAGGAAAGAAGCCAAATATAATGCTGCCGAGTCGGCTCTACTGTTTTTAGCTAGTAAGTGTTTTGCTTGAAATATTTTCCATTGATTTTGAGAACTTATCACTATTTCTATTTAATGCTATGTATGTTCGGTTGATCACTTCATTGTTCTGTTCTATGTAGAGAACCTTTGTTGATACCAATCACTTGCTTGAAGAATTATTCTAGTTCAAAGTTTTGTTCCTTCTGGTTGTTCAGAAAGTTCATCATATTTTTTTACTGGCTGGCAGATAAAGCGAATGGAGGGGTATCTACAGCACCTTCCACACCTGCTGTGCCAGAGCCTGTGAAAGAGGTCCGGGTATCACGTGGTCCCAGGGATCCCCGGTTATCGGCTGGTCTTGCACCATTGCCTAGGGATAGGGATAGGGATGATGATAGTCCAATCGCAAGCACGTCAGGGCATGTTCCTCTGGTCGGTTATCATTCAAATGAGGAGCCATTGCCATATAATCATGTTGAAGCTCTTAAGGAGTTGGTAAGTCATCCATTRTACCCATATCATATCTTTYGTAGTAGTTATTATRTCCAGTCTTTTATACGATTCCTAACATGTAGCTTATCAATGAACCTTTTTGTGTCCATGTTCTGACCATACCTGGATAGGAGCGTAGGTGTTTAATAATTTGGAAGCAATAATGGGTTCACTATTCCGCTTGGGTCAATCGACTAGCCTGTGCTTTCTGAGTGCTGTATATCGACCAAAACTTCTCGTTTGTATCTAATAGTTGGCGGGATATGCTTGCAGTGTACTAGAGAGGCTATTAATATTCAATTCAAAGCACTTCCAACAAGTGGGGCTGGGCAGCAGCGACAAGCTTTTCGTTGTCAGGTAGAGGTTGGTGGACGAATGTTGGGTAGAGGCAGCGGACCTACTTGGAACGAAGCCAAGCAAGAAGTAAGTCAATGTCTTCACAGCTTTCTCATAGATATCAGCCCATTTCAATGGCTGGTGCATTTCATCTATGGAAGCCTGATCACTATTTTCAACAAAAGTATTGCATGGAGAATGTTCTTCCCGTTCGTTAAATCTCTTTGTTGCATGTTGAACAGGCAGCAAAAGAAGCTTACGTGCAGGTGGAAATGTCACTACGACCACATAAGCGAGGGAATGGGCCTCCAAGGTACTGAATATTTCGTATTTCCCTGTTCTCTTTACCAAACATGCATTGGAATGAGCAAGAATTGTATTCAATTTAAAATGTCTCAAACAAGAATCTAGATGTCTAAAACAACGTCACCATGTACCATGGTGAAGTTTACATGTTCTAGTTATCCCATATCTTTTGTCTCACCATGGGCAGAGAATGGATATAAGTATGACCTCTCTACCCTTTATTCTCACTAACTTTCAATGAAGTAATTCCTTCAATTTTCCATCAAAAATTCTCTTGATGGTAGATGGTAAGTTTTCTTTCATTCTTGTTGAATTCAGCAATTGTACTTGTGCATTTAAATGCTTTATTTAAACAATCATTTTTTACTGATCTTGTCCTGAGGTTACAATTGATGTCTAAAAAACATCTAAACGTCTAAATTGACGCCTCAAAAAGCATATAAAATTTCTCAAACAACAAGAAAGTGGGCTAACGAGGCCCTAATAAAATCGCCCTATTAGCCTTTTCCGGGTCCATGTCATCAACAAAACGGATGAAAAAGTGTCCTACGTGGCCCTGCTTGCCTATGTGGCACTAAGGTATCCTCCACATGTCGCATTAAGGAAGGTTGGAAGAGCACTTTTCATGCGACATTTTTCAAAAAACAAGTCTCATGACCCAAGATTTTCATATGTTTTTTGCACGTCAATTATAACAAATTTTAGGTGACATCAATGCAGATTATTTCCATGTCTAACTAAACAATAAAACATGTTTTCCACGACGTCACAAAAAACTTTGTTTTCTTATAGTGCACTCCTTGCCTCAAAAAACATCTAATTTGTATCTTAAAGGTCTCAAATAAAGTGAAAACACCCYAATTTGTCCATGTACCCATTTWAAACAAGTAGACTCYATTTRAAAGTGTCCCACCTRAAKTGCCAATAAATTGTTCTCAAACTTAAATGCAATTGGGTTGATTGTTGATTCCCTAGATTTTAGTATTATGACCAMGCTATGTAATTGTTCWAGTAAYCTGAAAAGTTCTACTTTGAAAATTCATAGATRTTACATGTCTTATCCAAAAATTCTAYTTTTTTTTWAWTCATGATTTTCAATTGCTRATGTTACAAAAATGATTTTTTTTTCTAGAAAAAGGTGACTCCAACTATGTTCAATTTCTTAGTTRAATGGTTTTGGGTATTTCCACCTYACTAWGTATGTTGAAATTTTCAAGGTCAAAAACYCMARAAGAGGTAACTAGTAAGTAACTWGTATACTATTGGKGTGCAAGGATTTTTTTKTWTTTTTTATTTTTTATTTTTTTACATTTTTTGCATTTCTATAATTTTATACTTTGATTTCAAGATAGGCAAAAGAATTCACAAATTGTGACCATATGCAAAAAAAATTACCAAGTACATAATGAGCTCCAACGACGCTAGTGTATGAGCTTAAATATGCAAGCATGCAAGCCTTGAACATATTACAAAAGTAGATATCCTACCAACCATTGAAGGTGCATATATTATAAACACTTGTACTATAGATATCTATAACATAGTTACACTACAACCATTGAATTTTTTGTAATACAGACACCTGTAATATAGGTGTATAGTCTTTTAGGCTCATGGACTCAAGCTCTCGAGCTCACATAATAGCACCCCTTGTTTGATAGTAACAATGTTTTTTAATTGCTTTCAAATTTTCAATCACAACTAGTCAATAAGCAAGTACTAACAAAAGAACAAAAATTGATTCATTAAATTAACTTTGCCTTCAATGACTAGTAGTTGATTACATAATACAATTTAATGGAGAAAATTAATCCCTAAAGGACCAA
This sequence comes from Pleurozium schreberi, assembly GCA_006891605.1. Classification (NCBI taxonomy): domain Eukaryota; kingdom Viridiplantae; phylum Streptophyta; class Bryopsida; order Hypnales; family Hylocomiaceae; genus Pleurozium; species Pleurozium schreberi. The sequence continues at coordinate 26,620 of VACF01000259.1, read as the reverse complement.
GTTGCAATTTCTGGCAAAATAGAAATTTTGGGCAGCTCATTATGAATGGAGTTTTTATTATTTTTCTTTGAAATTTTTGACACAACATGTGAATGCATAATATCTTCAAGGGCCTAAACATTTCATAACTTATGATTATATGGTTAAAAAATTATTGCACAATATTTTGTTTCTTTTTCAACTCAAACAATTCAGGCAAATAAGAAAAGATCACATATTAGAGGAAAAAAATTGAAATTGGTTTTTGTGATGTAGATTTTTCCTAACTACAAAACCCAGAGAATACTTAATAAAGGGGGTAAATTCCTATGGAAAGGTCAATAAGTCTAACGTTTCACATGACTAAGGTCACTTGTTTCATAATTTGAATAATTATATGTGTTGTTTTGTATTTTTTTCTTTAAAATAAAACACAAGAGAACACACTAATGTTAATTTTCTTCAGTCCAAACCCAAATGCTATTATATAGATTCAATGGTATGGCGTCCCAGTTTTGCCTAAACTTACAATTGCAATTACATGAATTAATGCAATTACTTGGACAAAAATCTCTTGCTTAATAAAAAATTAGGTTATCCATGTATACCATTGATACGTCAAACCCATGATTTTGATGCACATTTTCAATATAACATGCTTGTGCAAGCCAAATAAATTGAGATTTATTAATTTGCCCACTTTCCACTTTCCATCAAAATTTCCACTGTTATCTTGATAAGGCAAGTTAGCTCCATCCAAAACATCATATAGTTCTTCCACGCCTCCATCATTTCATATATCAACTATGCTTATCACAATCCATTAATATCCACGCTTCCATCATTTCATATATCAACTATGTTTATCACAATCCATTGATTTTGTGAATATACTAACAATATGTCTTACTATTAGTTTCATTGCCAAGATTTAAGATTTTCCTTGAATATTTATTCACAATACAACAATGATATTGTAATCAATAACCTACTCCCTAAAGTTCCTTGACTATGTTTACACCAAAAATTTCCAAAACTGCCATTTCTAACACAAGTACCAAAATTTCAAAGAAAAAAACATTATTTGGAAATAAAATTGTAGTATGATCATTTGAAAAGATGTGAAAAAAATTTCAAAAATTTCCACCAAGTAGATTGCAAGATATTAGCGTTTGACTTGACAAGATTTTTTTGGCCTTGCACAAAACAAGCATTAGGAAAATTTTCAACCCTGTAGAGGGCTATTAAGACTTTATTTTTGGCACCCCCGTAGTGCTAATACAGAAAAATAAAAATATATTTTCTTAAATATATTTTTTTGAAAAAGAATATTAAAAAATTAAATTAAATTAAAAAAATAGTCAATCTTACGTGGTGCTGACGTGGCACCAGTAGTGCCATGTCATAGTCCAAAATTTGAAAAAAAAATAGTGAATCTTACGTGGTGCTGACATGGCACTAGTAGTGCCATGTCATAGTCCAAAATTTGAAAAATAAAAAATAATTCTTTATTTTTATTATAGTCTGTAATTGCACTGCAGGGGTGCAAAACTCGCAGTCTCTTGGAGGGCTGAAAATTTTCCTCATGGCAATTGCACTCAGTAGGGTCACATATGTATGAAAAAATGTCCATGTTGGTGGTGCTTCTTTGCCTGGATTCATTCTACAAGGCAAGTTGGCTACATGCTTGAAAATTTTCAAATCATGTGCAATTGTACAACATATAGGAAAAAAATAGTATGTAAAAATAAATAAAGAGATATTCAAAATACTAAATTGTCAAGAATTTAGTTACAAAATTGAAAAATGCCAATCCCAATGGTTGTAATGTTGTAATAAACAATTTAACGGAAAATAACCCATTGTGGTCATAACAAGGAGTTTGCCTTCATGTTGTTCTAATATTTTTCAAATTTTTCCCACATAATGACAAGCATGATGAACAACTAGAATAACTGAAAGTATGTTTTTTTGACAAAGTATGAATTTGCTATGAGTTTTTGAATTTTTCTACCCATCATGGCCCCCAAAAGTCTCTAGACTACCTCAAGACCAACAAAAAATGTATCCATAATGCTCATGTCACTCATTTTCTAACATGGAAGGCCTTAAAATGATGCTTCCTAAATTTTACTTACATTGAAAAGCTCGAAGTTTTTAATGAAGTCACTAATGATTCTATTATTGTCAAGTACGATATTGATTGTAGCCCAAATCTCACTTACTAAAAAAAAACAAAAAAACTAATGGAATCATATTCTAGGTGTCCACTATCAATGGGAGCATTTGATTGGAATAGGTTGTCCTACCTTACATCCTCTATTTTTAATTTTTTCAAAAAATATTGAAAATGAAAGCAACATTCAATAATTGAAGTAGACATCCGACTAAAACACCCTCCTATTCCTCATTTAATCAATTCACAATCCTTACTAAAACAAAGCCTATCTTCTAATCCATCCAAAAATACAAAACCATACGAGACCAAGACTTTTCAAAATACAAAACCATTCTCAAGAGAAGAATCCTATTCTAGAATCAAACATGAAAACCAAAAAACAACATTTAATAATCCAAACTAAGTAACCACTAAACACCTTACAAAACCTTAAATCGTCTTAAACTCCAAAATGATCCAAAACCACAAACCACCCAAAATCACAACCACCCAAAATCACAACCACCCAATATCACAAAATCATCCGAAACCAAAATCCATCCAAAATCCAAAAATCATCCAAAAATCATCCAAAAATCATCCAAAAATCTAAAATTGACACTCTCTCTTTCTCTCACCAAAAGAGTCCCTCTCCAAGCCCCCAACATGGAGCCAAAAAGCACCCCACTTAAAATTCAAACTCTCCATCCACTAAACCACCGTCCCGCCCCCCTCTCACCCCCGAATTCCGGCACCTCGGAGTTTATTTCCAACCTTAGTTAAGCTTTTCCGAGCTTCTCCGCTGCAGCACTCATCAGGGCTCAACATTTCGCCCCAGGTAAGAAGAAGAAGAAGAAGTTTTCCTGGGGGCCAGGAAGCCAGGAAGCCAGGAAGACGAAGACAACGAAGACGACGGAAGTGAAGAAGAACTACTGAAGGAAGGCAAGCTCATCATGCGTTGTCCTTGTGATGAAGAAGTAGAACTGAAGAAGGAGAAGAAGGAGAAGAAGCAGCAACAGCAGAAGCAGAAGCAGAAGCAGAACAAGTGCCCCTGGCTGCCCTGTCGACGTAGGGTTTCACGATCCCCTTGTGTCTTCTTCTTCCTCTTCTTCCTTCTCCCGACTCGATCTGCGCCTCAATAATGCTGATCTTTGATGTCTCTTTTTTGTAGCGGCCGTGAAGCTTTCGGGGAGAGATGTTGTTGCAAGTGGAGGTGGAAGTTTCGGTTTGGAGACGATCGTGCGGGTTTGGAGAGCTTGGTGGAGTTTGAGCTCAAGCGTTTTTGTTTTGGGAAGGAATTTTGAGTTCCGTGGTGGAGGTTTTGGTTTTGGCGGGAATGGAAGTGGTGAGGCGGCGGTGAGTGGAGGGCGGTGTTGTTTGTGGAGATGCAGTTGAGAAGAAGGGAGTTTAAGATGGAGCGCGGGTGGAAATGAGGTTATGAGTTGGAGATGAAGCGGAAACGGAGCATTGGCGGTTTGGATGTGGATTTGATGGAGGATTAGGTTTTGGAGGTGGAGTTCTTGACGTCAGTGGGAGGTTTGAGGTCTATTTTTGGGGGATTTTTGTCGAGGCGAAATGGAGGAGAAAAGGTTTGGTGAATGAGATTATTGCGTCGGTTGGAGCACATTGTATAGAAGCGCAAATTTGTATGAGTGAGTCTTCGRCGATTTCGGTAGCGGCGTTTCAAGATTGAGTGACGCAGGTTCTTCAGTAGTGCGAGCGGATGGTTTAGTTTCCAGAAGTGGAGCTCGAACATTCTCCCGTGTTTACTATCGGGGTTCACAAATGCAGGTGTAGTGTTACAACTTAAGAGCGAAGAGAATGAGAACTCCATCGGAGTCTCGTTTCGAGACTCCATCACGCAGATATCCAACGCGGTTAAAATCCAGTAGTCCTCTGCCGCCTCCGCCTCCGCCTCCGGTGCAAAGTGGGAGAAAGAAGAGAAGGTTGTCTAAACCTGAGCCGGTACCAAGCTCGCCGCTGCCTAGGTCGCCGTTGCCAAGCTCGACAGCACCGAGCTCGCCGTTGTCAAGCTCTCCGCAGACTCCTGCGGTACARAGTAACGGTGCTGAGTTGTGTTCCTTACCGAGCGCAGACTCTTGTGAGAGAATTGATCCTGTCGCTGCTGGGTGCTCGGGGCCCGAGTTGCCTCCTTCCTCTCCTAGTCTGAAAGATGTGCCTTCYACTTCTTTRGGCGATCTGTTTTCAGTGTACAGCTATCTAAGGTGCTTCAGCCGTTTTCTGTTCTTGAGTCCGTTCTCTCTGGAGAAATTTGTGACTTCACTGTGCGCCAACAATGGRGATGCGCTAATGGACAGTGTCCATTTTAGTCTACTTGAAGCTGTGAAGCGGCATGCTTTGTCGATGGAATTATCCTCGTTTTTCGGGTAGGTTTCCTCAATCTACAAGAACTTTTTGAAGGATTGTGCAGTCATAATGCTTCTWGATACTTGCAAGGTGTTCTTCTACACAATTTTTTAACAAAATTGAGCGTCAYCACCCTGGTGTTCGTTCACCAAGGATAAACATATTTGATCGCGCATTTGAAATCTCTGACTCTTGAACCCCTGCTTTTGATAAGAAAGCGAACCATCTTCTTTTCCCCACATGACTTAGTGGTTCGCCGGGTTTCACTCCGCTAATGGCACTTCACACATGTTTTCTCACCTATTAGTTCCCGGATATGGCAACTGCTGCGCACACAGATCCGAACCTGAAGTATTGATCGTGCCTTTGCTGCTTGCAGGGACCTTAACTGGGATCTATTAGATATGGTAACCTGGCCAGTGTACTTACGCTCGTTTCTAAGGACGCAAGGATACAGCAGCGTCCGCAAACATAGCCTGGTAAAGGCTGGTTTAGGAAGGGGCGAGTATCAGAAAAAGGTTTCAGTCGCTGAGAAGTTGGCTATTTTGAGCTTCCTTTGTGACCACGCTATACAGAATGAAGAGAGTCGGAAAGAAGTCAGTGTGCGACTTATGGCTGCYCATCAAGCACTKTTTGAGCCCGCTGTCCAAAGAGACGGAGACTCTGATTGGAAACCTCAGGATCCACGACATGAGAATAGGATCCAAGAAACACCGCTACTGAGAAAGGTCAGTGACAAGTTGCTAAAAGACACCGAAAAAGGAGAATGGAGCAAGGAGGTGCAGCGTGCTGCTACTGCCCTTGGGGGAGATGGTAATAGCAATGATTGTATGATTTGTGGCATGGACGGCGTTTTGATCTGTTGTGATGCCTGTCCGGCTGCCTATCACTCACGTTGTGTGGGTGCCACCAAGGGGAAGCTTGGCTCGGGAGACTGGTTCTGTCCTGAATGTCGTCTTCCCTGCACCGGGATACCTTATGCAAAGCGATTGCAAGGAGCCTTGGTTTTGGGCACAGGTCCACGGGAGCGTTTGTTCCTTGCAACTTGTGATCACCTGCTGGTGTATGTCTCTTACCTCCTCTAAGAACAATCACAGGACATGTARTCCTGTACACCTGGTGCTTCTCCAGTTGAATTTTCTATTCCGGTGCTCAGTCGTCGGGCATCAACCTGCAGTTTAGTGTTMGGATTTATGTCGGTCGTCARTCAARGCAGAGGAGCTTTCTATTGGTCAATGGAAGCGTAGAATTTGATCTGCTTGTCTGACACTTGAACAATGATGTTACAGTGTTATTGGTCTTCAAACAGTGCCTGCCATCCAATTTGCAAATTTGGTTCTGTTCTATTCATGTGGACTGCTGCAAATGACCCTAAGATTTTAGCTGTGCAGTTTAAACTCCTTCAAAGCAATGTTTATCGCATTTGAGTCTGCTGATCGTAAATGTGGTTTTGCAGGTCTGAGGTAGGTGATGACGAAATCAAGTATTGGTACTACGCGGTTTCAGAGCTGCCTTCAGTATTGAAGTATTTGCAAKCTTGTGATCGTGGTTACCATGAATTGCAACATAACATTCGGCGGCAATGGGGAACTGAATTGGTGTCTTTTCTTGAAAGAAGTTCTTCAGAGGATCTAATCGCTTCAAAAGATACCCCTGCCTCGAGCCCTCCAAGGACAAGATGTGTCAGCGAAAGGAAAAGAAAACCTGATAACAATGTAGATAATGAGCTAGATTCTGTAGCAAGAAAGACTCCTAAATCAGATGGAAAACTCAAGACACCTAAAACCCCTAGATTTTTTATTAACCCTGGTCCGTATGTGAATTACTATACCCATGGTGATGCAGTTGCAACTGCGGCGGATACCTTGGCAGCCTGGCAGGGTGGGGGAGACCCAGCGTGGGTGCCTGGTACCCGTGCTCGCGGGACAAGTGCAAACGAGCAAGTGAAAGCCTTCACCGTCTCGYTGCCAATCTTCGCATGGCCTAGCAATAGGAAACTTTTTAGTGAAAAGTGCGGGTGGTGTGGCTTGTGTTCTTCCAATTCTCGAGGCTGCTTATTGGTTCAAACGCATGTACAAGTCAGTCGCCATGTGGATGATCTCAGACCATTGAAGATTTCTAAGGGGCCACGGCATTTAGGTACTGTGGCAGCGTATGTTTTACATATGGAAGAGACTCTACACCCGCTCTTAGAGGGAGGGCCATGGGACTTATCATTGCAGCGCCAGCGATGGCGGTCACGTTTGGAGAGAGTTCCTTCTGTTAGTGTCATCCAAAAGGCACTTTTGCAGGTCAGCAACGTAGTTCCCTTGCCAGATTTCTGGTTTGCGGGATTTATTWTTGTTAAAAGAATCATAGTGTCCAATTTATCTTTCTCGATGTTATTTTGCAGAAGCATTTTGTCCTCTTCACTATARTGGTGGCAGTCAGACTAATCTGAGCTACTTTCTGCTCATTCACAATGTAGTTGGAGGCTTCTTTACGATCAATTGCCATTTCAACAGACTGGGTGAAGCATCCAGATCTTGCACCGATGTTATGGCCAGCATGCATGATCAAGAGACAATCCCTTCCCTGGGCACCTCAGAATGTGRTTCCCCCAATTCGATATTGTGGTGCGCAATGGTGGCGAGGTGGCAGAGTGGCTCGTTTGCTATGTGACTGGGAAAGTCTTCCACAGGAAAGCTTAAAACAAGCTGCTCGCAAAGGTTAGTGAGTATTCATTGGCACAAATGTTTTACTCGATACGTTTGCGGATGCCTCATCTCATATTTCTTTGTTCGTCTCCATCTGTTTCTTCCTTCAATCCTTTCTGGACCTGGCATGGCGAGCCCGTTTAAAGCGTTGCACTGCCTGCTTCTTTGTGCCGGTGGTATTTGGTTCAGAATTTGTGAGTCTGACTACAGATATGACTCTACAGGGGGCGGGAAAGTAATTTCTGGTCTTTTGTACAATGACACCAATGCTATTCCACAAAGGTCAAAGCAATGTGCATGGCGAACAAGAGTYGAGACCGCATCGAGTGTAGCTGAAATTGGACTGCAGGTGACCACTCTTGAGTTTATAGAGATCTTTTACTCATAAAATTTTCAAATGTAGCCCCTAAACCCTACTAGATCAGGAGTTGTTGATGCTCATTCATGTTTGGCTATGTTCTGAAATTGTAGCTTTTCTGGATGCTCACATCACAAGGTTAGGAGATGCCTGTCAAGCTAGTACTAACCACTGGGATACTACCGATTGCTTTTACACAGGTCCGCTATCTTGACTTGCAAGTGAAGTGGAAAGAACTTCTAGCAGATCCTGGTGAAACCGGAACACCCTACATCTACGGAAAAKCTAAGGAAGAATCCGTGACAAAGTATTTGGTCCCTATGACAAGCGAAGAAATTGCTGCGGAGAAATTGAACAAGGATTCTCAGCCTTCAGAGACCTTAATCAGTTCGGAAGGAGTGAAGCAGGTGTGGAAGCCTGAGCAGCAGGTGCCCCTTTGTAAAGTGAAAATATATGAGAAGGAGCATTTTGGAGAGAAGGGCAAGAAGGGAACTCCAGGGAAGAAGAAAAAAGGTCCAAACAAAGCAAAAGGAACAGGTCCATTAAAAAAGCGAACTCTCAGTGCTGTTATGGAGAAGCTTCTTGATCTAGTCAAAGTTGACGAGAAGAAGCTTGAACTTTCAGCTAAGAAGCTACAAGGTTGTAAATCTCCTCTGAAGACAGGGGCAGAGAAGAAGTCAGAACCTGTTATTATCAGGTGTGCACGCTACCACGAGTTCTCTTTAATATGTTCTCTTCAACATATTCAGTGTTGCCACAATAGAGACTTGTCAGTCCAAATTCCTTATTTGGTTGGTTATAGGTGGTTCTACCTTACCCCAATTATGTGGGTACTTTGGACTTCATGTCTTTGTAAAAATAAAAGAGTGTTTTAAAAAAAATTTAAAACCAAAAAGAACTAAAAAACTCATTATTTTTTCACCATGAGACAAAAAGTTATGGACCACTTTGTGCATTTATCTTCACAAAAGTTATTTTGACTGTTTGCTTTAGAATTGACATTTTTGAGTGTTTTTTGATGGAAATAAGGCATTGGGACATTAGGGGTTAAAAATGCAATTTTTAAAACATGCATGAGTTGTGTCAAGATCAAAAGAATTTACATATCATGCAAAAACAATTTAACCATGTATACAAAAATTATGAAAATTGTTGGGTCTTATGACTACTCCTCGGATACATGTGTGAAAATTTTGCTATGTGTTTGTTTGTTTGTTACATTGAGATCTCCTAAACCGTGCACCCCTAGTTGCATTATTTGTACTATCAAAAACTTCTAGGACCCATAAGAGACATATCATTACAATATTGTTTCCATTGCTTTCCTAGGACCCACAAGGGACTTACCATTACAAAAACCTCTAAGACCCACAAAATTCAACAAAAATACACTTAACTTTCACCCATTAAAAAAATTGTTAAGTAAAAGTAGGTTCAAGATTGAAGGAAAATCTCTTAACTTTGAGAAGTTTTCCTTTTGGAAAAATTGTGAAAATTGCGGTCAAAAATGAATCCTACAAGTTATTTTTTCAAGAAGATGCTCTAATTGCATGAAATCTAAGATTGTCCATAAATTTTGCATAACAAAGCCATATGGAATGAATCAAATCTTCCCATGCAAGAAAAAATACAATTTATTTGAATTTTTTTTTCATAAAAGTCTATTTGAAGTCTTCTTAAAAGTTAATTTCTGCCCGCCGAACTAAAAAAAGGGCTTTTTATGCCATAACTTTTGTTCCAAGACTCCAATTGAAATAAAAATTATATTTTTGGAAAGGTAGCATGTTTGCCTATCTTCTCTCAAAAATTCAAAAGATTAGGACATATATTGAGACCATAGGAACTTGCCCAAAATCCATTTTGTCCTCTAAGGAGACAATGGGATTGAAGGGGTTAAGAAACAAAAATATGAAATTGGTTTTCCAAATTTATAAATACCTAGATAGCTTTAAATCATTCAATTTTGATTAATGAGATGAATGTAATGAGGAATTTTAGTTTGCAGGAAGTTATGGAATCTTTATACTAAAATAAACTTAGAAGTCCTTTATTCAACTCAATTTTCAATATCTTCAAAGAAAACTAAAAACATTATGTTGGGATTGGTATTTTTCAATTCCATTACTAAATTCTTAACAATTTTTTATTTTGACTCATTCTCTACATCTTTCTATTTACTAATTTTTTTCTATATGTTGTACATTTCCAAATGATGTGAGTTTTTTCAATGAAGATCTACCACCATTTTGGACATTTATTCACACAAATGTGACCTTGTGAAGTGTAGTTGCCCAATTTTTTTTTGCAGGGCCTTGAAAATAGATATATGTCAACCCAATTTTTAATATGTTCCAAAGTATTTTTACTATGTTTTCACCAAAAGCACTCCAAAATTGTCATTTCTAGTATAAATACCAAGTTTTAGAATTGAAAATATTTTTGGGCACTTGTAACTATAGAATCTTGTAGTATGTTGATTTGAAAAGATGTTGGAAAAATTTCTGAAATTTGCACCATGTGTATTGTAAGATATTAGCGTTGAATTGATAAATATCTTTAATTGGGTCTTGTGAAAAACAAAGCAATTGCACTTCACTTGGTCACATTTCTATGAAAAAATGTCCTCAATGGTGGTGTTTCTTTAGATTCATCCTTTAACCCTTGAAGGACGGACGAGTGGCCGTGGAAATCATGCATTTTTGATACCATGTGACATCATCTACTTTGAAAAGCCAACTATACTCATTGGAAGTCAAAGTACTAGAAAAGATCTTCCCTTTCCACTCCTAATACTGAGGATGAAAAATTGCAATCCTCTCCTATAGAGGACACAAAACGTCCACGAAGGCATTCAAGGATTAAAGCAAGTTGGATGCATGCTTGGAAAAGTTCACACCTTTTGAAATTGTATACATAATAAAAAAATAGTAAGTAGAAAGAAGTAGAGGATAGTCAAAATATTGAATTGTCAAGAATTTAGTTAAGGAATTGAAAAATGTTAATTCCAATGGTTGTAGTGAGTAATAAACAACCTACATTCTATGATTTTTTTCTTTGCAAAATGTATTGAAAATTGAGTTAAATGAAGGGCTACAAAGTTTATTTTACAATACAAAATTATGACTACTTGCAATCTAAAACTCCTCATAACTATAACTATGACTATAAATGTATATATTTATGTGTGTGTGTGTATTCAAGCATTCACTTAATACTTGAATGAGAGTTGCTAAGGTAGGGTGCTCTAAAAATGAACAATAACGCAAAGGTACATTTTTCTTTTTTCAATGTACCAAAAGTGTACAGTTTAGAAGGGTGCACTCATAGTAACCATTGTGTTTCAACTTCAAAAGGTCATAACTAACTCCACAAAGGTCCAAAATATATGAAACAACTTGGGTTAGATGTGATTTCCATTTGTCTTCCTACAAAAATTTGGTGAAAATTGTTTCAAGAAGTTTAGCTTCCAACTAAATTCAATCAACTCTTAAAAGATTGCTTTTAGAGCAAACTACCTTAGGAACTCACAAGAAACCATCATAGATAGAATTTGAATGACAATCCTAGCTTTTATATTGAAAAGAAATTTTCATGTACTATACAATCAAATAAAATGGCTTGCATTTGAATGCATCTAATTTAGTGATCATTTTGAGTTATTATTTGAAAACAATCAACTTGGCATATTTTTATTGTTACAAAATATAGTATTTTGAGCCAAGGCTTTTTTTTTGGCTTTTTAGTGCCATATTACACTAGAAAAAATAATTTGGCTAAAAACGCCAGAAATGATGGCAAAAAACTTGGATGAAATCGCCAAACAACTTTTGATTTTATAGCTTCTCAAAATCTACTCTACAATTTTTTTAAATGAAATTCTAATGTGATTTTTTCTCAAAGATCTAGTGTATTTGAGGCTCATTCCCAAAAGCCTTCAACACTACAAAAAGTCAAGATTGCAATGGACACCCATGCACAAAATCTTGAATAGAAAAATCATAATCAATTATTTTCAAAATTAGATTTTTGAAGCTAAAACTAAACTTCAAAAAGAATTTTTCAAAAATATTAACTACTAAAAATAGTAATTTGGTAAGGTTTTGTTTAACTTAAAAAATTGGTCAAGGACACATTTTGTCCTCAGGGTCATTTTGGGGTTAAGGGGCAACAAATGGCGAGACAAAAGAATGGCAATGGGTGAATGAATGTAAGAGCTTGATGCAATACTTGAGTGATTGGACCTCAAAAACTTATCAATGCACCTAAATTAGGGCTAGTGTATATCTCATCCAAACCATAAAGATATATAAATATTCTATACAAATATCAATTTTTTACTTAATTAAATGAAAGAAAAAAAATGGGAATATTCAAATGGCAAGTGGCATATTTTTTTTTGCAAAAAATGCTATTTACTCCTTATGTTCCAAGTGTTTCTTTAGTTCTATTGATGGTTCAGAAAGGTTCATGTGATTTAAACTTTGAAATTTTGACACGATTTTTGAACATTTTTTCAAAATAGAAAAACAAACAAGCCTTTTCAAAATATAATTTTCAATCGGTTCCTAAAAGAAAATATTATGCAACTTAAAGCTCAAAAAAGTTGAATTTGTTTTTAGAAAAATTAATTTTAATAGATGTTGTTTCATTTATTTGGAAATATTTCATTTGTTGCATTTACGTTAGTGATGAGAAAATCATGGAGCATCTTGCATTGTAGGCAATTATAGCATCTTCCTCCATAAATAATGCAACAAAATTTTGAATATTTTGAATTTTTGTATGAATTCAATTTTCACATTTTTCTAGAAAAAAAGTTTTACAGAGTCAAATTTTGATTGTTAGAATAGTCTCACCATTGGAATTAGTGTGTTTCAACTCCTTCCTAGAGCTAATAATGATTTAAATTTTCTCCTATCTTGTACCTATAGAACTTGGCAACTATATTAAAAAACAAAATCACTTTATCTTTATTAAAAAGAAATTCCTAGACTCTTACTTTAATTTCCTATGATAATAAATTTCTTAAATTCAAAATTTGTAGTATAAAGTTTTTGAGTGAAGACGATTCAAAGTCTCATCAAATAATGACATGATTCTAGTGAATCCACAAGCTACGAGACATGATCATAGAAATTTACTCATGATCCTCGGCCTTTCTTGGAGCAATGATCAATACTCTAAAAATGCACAATTACTTTCATTATTACTATTTAGATAGATATTATTGTTTACTCAAAAGAATCATATATAGTAGATTAGAGAATTATTAAATATTTGATGGAAACTTCTAAACATTATGGGGATTTTAAGCTCAAAGAAAATTTGTAACTTTGTATTTTTGAATATGCAATATTAGCTCATTTATGTTGATTTATTACTTAAATCAAAAAGTTAATATAATATTTTAAATATTCCTCGGATCAAATGCAAAATAACTTAGAAATTTTGTAGCCCTCGAGAGGTCTATGTTGACTCCTCATCCATTTTTCATCTTTTGCATGTGACCCCTACATCTTTGTAAAATTCTAATTATTGGATCAAGACTTGTAGGATATCGAAAGTAGACTCCACTTTTTAGACACTACTTAATCACTAAAGTTTCATGACTATGTTTTCACCAAAAATGCTTATAGACTGTGCAATTTTTAGTACAAGTACCAAATTTTTGAAAAATACTTTTTTGACACATGTAACTGTAGGATGTTGTAGTATGCTAACTTGTAGACATGTGGTAAAAATTTCAGAAATTTCTAGCGCGTGGATTGCAAGATATAAGCATTCAAATTCACTGAGATCATTTTTTTGGCCCTCCGAAAAACAAGGCAGCTACACTTCAAAAGCTCACTTTTCTATGAAAAAATGTCCAAATGGTGGTGCTTTGTAGGATTCATTTCTCCTATCAAGTTGGCCACATGCTCAAAAGATCTCAGATCATTTGGAATTATACAGCATATATGAAAAAATAGTAAGTTGACAATAGTAGAGAGTGACTCAAAATACTAAATTGTTAAGAATTTAATTATGGAATTGAAAAATCCCAATCCCAATGGTTGCAATGTTGTGATAATCAATCTATATCCTATGATTTTATTTTTTTCCAAAAATATTGAAAATTGAGTAAGATCAAGGACTTTAAAGTTTATTTTAGAGTAGAAAATCTATAACTACCGGCAAACAAAAAATCCTCATAACTTTGGACTCATAGATCAAAATGGAGTGATTCAAAGCTTTCCATGTATATATAACTCTAAACAATCAATTTCAAATTTTTGTTTATGAAAAAAGTGATTTTTCCTACTTTGCCTTGATCACTTACTTACAAAAAAAAGTAACGTATTAGGCCATAGCTTTTGACTCATATTTTCAAAAATATAATGAAATTTAGTGAATTTAAAAAGATATTCCTTGTCCCCACCTTCTATGGAAATTTGAGCCCAAAATACAAAAATCTCTAGTCACACGTACCTGCCCAAAATTTCTATGTAGCCAAAAAATACAAGCTAGTGTTTTAGGGGTTAAGAGATCGGTTATTTGAATCTCCCAAATTGAATATAGTACATTGATAATCAATGAGGATTGGCCTAGACAAAAGGGAGTCAATCTTTGTGGGAGGCATTCATAGACTATATATATGGACATGTTGCTTGAAGGAAAAATAAAATATCCATAGGGAATTTGATTGTGTGTAGAATGCATCAATGTTTTTTAGAACTCCCAAGTGGGTGGAAGGRACATCCTCATAGATAGCCTTTTCCATTAATTTCATAAAAAACAAAAACTTAACAAATTTATAAATCAAATTAATTAATTGACAAGATAGAGGCTACATTTATCATGACATCAAACCATCAAACCCATCAAGTTACCTAAACTCCTTTTAGATAACTTTGCAAATTTTTTTTCTTCTATAAACCAAATATGGATCAAATCAAGTTTGGTACATGGCACAATATTAAGTAATTAAAGACTAAAAAATTAGTTATGCTATGATCTAGATCTTGCATCTAAAAGGAAACCGAACCACTTCCAAACTAATAAGTTGCCATAAACTTGGAAAGAGTTGCATTAGTGAATTAACCAAAGAGGGTGTGGACCACTTGTCTCCATGCCAAACAAAATAAAAAAATGTAAAGTTAGTAGAAGATGAGGTGTCATCAGCCCATGGTAGTGTGTTATTATAGTTGCAATAGACCAAACAATAGGGAAAGTCAAAATATCATACAAAAAAATGAAAAACAAATGAGAGTCCCACAAATTGTGAAAGAGAAGAGACCTATGACTACCCATCTATATCCTTCTCACTCCACAAACACTTATAGTTCCTGTATTTTGAATGCATCCAGAAAATCAACGGCTTGGATTTTTTCAGCAACTGGGGGTGGCAAGCACAAGGCTGCTTGCCACTTTTGAATGGATAGTTGCATTTTCTAGATGGATAGTGGGTAGTGAGGGAGAGGTACCATGAGGCCTTATTATGCATTCAAAATGATTTTAAGTTTTTAATTTTAAGTTTTTCATACAAATCCTCCCTTATTTCCCCCATCTTATAATTTTTAGAAACCACTTTGAGTGGCAATCAATATGGGACAATTCATCCCGTATCTCATATCTCGTATCTCGTATCCATATTTTGTATACATACTTAATATTATATGTATTTTATATCCATAATTATATGGATTTTATATCCAGAATTATATGTATTCTGTACTATCCGTATTTAGTATCTGTATTTCAGTATCTATACCACATTCGTATCTAGTATTCATTTTGTAGCCGTATTCACTATGTATTTGTATATGATACCGTATCCATATCTAGTATTCATTTTGTAGCCGTATCCATATTTATATTTGGACGACTCAGATTAAATCTCACAAGATCTATGGTTTGTGATTTTTTGAGAAATCAACTTTGATTTTGTAGGTAAGCATTTTTCTTACAAACAATCAACAGCTTGTACATTTTTTGAGAGAAGGAGGGGGGCAACTAATGCAAACCAGGGTGTACCTCTCTTTTGGAGGGATAGTCACTTCCAAACCCTCATGAGAACCAACSAACAAATGAATTTGTAGAAGCTAAGAGTGGTTCCATCCCTTAAATAATACTCCATCATCCATGGCATGGTTTAGACATGGTTGGATACTAAGGATTTGCCCCTTGGACTCCAAAAAACTATGCTTGAGGACCCAAGATATTATGCCTTGGACTTCAAGACAATAAAACTAGTTTAGCCAAACAAACTTGTTTTAGAAGGCATCCCAATTGATAGATTCAAAACTCCACTACCCATGGTTAATTTAGATCCATTCATTCCAATTAATAGCAACCATTCATTCACATGGTACAATCTATGATGTCCCACACATGTTTACAAAGACAACCAATGAGGAAGAAGGATTTGGTCAAGTCAATTCACCTTGTGCTAGACTCTATCCCATGTAAATGATTCTGATTCGAACTTCATATTCCATGATTAGATTAGAACCAATCATACAAATTTTTGTATTCATCCATTTCATGGTATAATTAAGACATATGATGTCAAATCAAAGCCTATCATGGTTGGATTCAAAAATAATAATGACATCCCAATATGAGGAAGGTAAAATCACAAACCTCGGTGTTAAAAACCTATGATTATAAAGTCTGTAGAAACAAGGGTACTAGAGAGAAAGGAAGGTGGGAGGAGCCTATAGGCAAAAAAATTAATTAATTAATAAGTATTTAAATCCTTAAACTTATCCCATCAATTTTTTTTCATAAACAAACAAATTGAAATAGCCAAACAAAATATGCTACTAAATTGCCTTAAATAYWTTTTTAAGGSGCCAAGTAACCTCATAAACCTAATGCTTTTCAAAAGGGTATAAATCCACATTCACCTTTGTCAAAACTAAAAACTAGAAACACTTAATGTAACAAGATTGAGGGTTTGGGGTTTATATTTCTTCCAAACAGAGAAGGCTTAAAAGTGGCTTGGTGGCCTGAAAGTGGCTTGGTCTCTGAACTAGAAGTAGCTTGGGATGAAAGTAGTTTGGTCTCTTGACTAAATTTCCCTGATTTGGCTTGTGTGAATAGTTATTTGTTTGTGGTGATTCTTTCAATGCCAATGCAAAGCTCTTGTTTGGATGTTCACTTTGAATCTTTGCAAAGAAATGAGTTATCCATTTCATTCCAAGAATTAACATAATTAAAGGCCAAACTATAGTTTTTTAGGCATCTAGGATTTTTTCAAATGGTCATAACAATTTTTGCGGTGTGCAAAGCTGCTCTATATTTGCAATGAAAATTTCTCCACAATCTACTATCTCAAATGACACAATCAACCCATTCTGGACTAGCCAACCACTTTCTAGTCAAAATTTAACACTTTTTCATTGTAATCAGAATTTTAGAATGAATTTGCATACGGACGGAATAGGAAACCAAATGCATTGAACAAAGAATCAAGATATGTGCTAGCATGCAATTTAGGGGTTGAAAAAACAACTAAAATATGGTTTGAAAATACGGAAATCTTCTAGCAAGGGAATACCGGAATACTTGATTGCCACAAAATTTACTATAGAGCCCCAAGCATTCACACCGGACATATAAAGCTCGAAGGGTGAGAACTAGCATTACGAAAGAGGAAACTAGAACCGTTGGGAATTTGACGCTGTCTAATATACTGACCCCTGTTACCAACAAGAATTACAGACAAGTGATGCATAAATGACTTCCATATATTTACAGTCAATCAACTTGTAATGGAAATGAGTCTGTCTACTGTCACTTAAAAACAACCTCCAAATTTGAAATTGCATCACATTTAATACTTGCTCTTGTAACCACAGTGATCCGCTGCTCTATGTTGATCTCCCAAAAATCACTCTACATATACTAAAATGCTTAAAGCGACAAAAATGGTATAAATAAGAAGAAGCTTGTACATGGAATTAGAAAGTACCTCAGCAAAAACAGAGATAATCTTTGATAGATACTGGTTATTGGGTCCAAGTAGTAAAGGATCAGACCTGCCAAATAAAACTCGTTAGCTATGCAGAGTCTGTGAATTTAACTTGAGCCATTAGTCTAGGCACATCACTTGTGCAGAAAACTGTTCYAAATAAAGTTGGCATACATTCTAAGAGTTGCAGCAGATCCTCATCGACTCTTCCCGAATTCAAGCTAGGAGTATAAAACAAAAATAGCTTTGGCATTAATCTCAAGCTTCAAAACTGTTGTTATCGAAACAAAAAACAGAAGGTAAGGAATCCAACCCACCTCTCGACCATTGAGCACAGCTGCTCATGGACAATTTTTGCTTCCACGAGATCACCTTTCAGTGGCAAACATCCTAACCATGCTGGCACAACCTGATATGTTCATAATAAAGACAATGTACTAATATTAGATCATAATGCAATTGAAAGTAGCTCCCCTGTTCCCCCAAATCCTTCCCTTCTTGACACTGATGCAATACACAAACCACATCACTTCGAAATGAGTAATCCTTACATTAGCGCCATCAATACTGTCTCTTTGGTGCTCACAAATCTTGCCGAGAGCAGACACTGCATTATCAGTGGCCATGATGTTCTCGGTGGAGCGCGATGTAGGTTGACTGATAGTCGCATTCAGCCTCGCCAAGGCATCTACAAAGGCAAAACCATAAAACCTGTCATCCTAAAGGATTATATAAACCTTAAAGATGAAAAACAACACTTCAGCCAGCAGGCTACATAGTCAGTAAACGACATCGAGCTACAGTCAACCCTAAGATAATCGTGCGTTAATCCTCTGAACTGGAGCAGTATATTTCCCTCAAACTGCCTTGGAAACATAGTTTGTAGCCAATGTATAGCACTCACCTCCTACTACTGGCTTGAATGCAGCACCGCCAAACTCAGCACAGACTCCAATACCATACACAGACGCCTGTAGTAAGCCAGCATTTAGAAAAGTGATGTCATAAAGGTCATAAAATTACGAATACAGAAAGCAACGGGCTAAAATAGAGAAATCGGCTAGTTAAAAGACAAACCTGCCGGACATCAGCACTGGCGTCATTGCTCGCTTCCAACAAGAAAGGAAGAAAACCTTCGTAGTATCTGCAAGAGTCGATGACAAAGATCAGAAAAATGCAGGSGGCAATCATAAATGTTTGATGGACATAACGGCGACCAACAATTTCATACAAGGAGAAAGTCAACAAATCGTAAGCAAGGATTATAAATACCAAATGCTCTGTATCCAAGTTRTCTACAAGTTAAGCACACTTACTTAATTGCAGCATCCCCACATTGCTCTGCGACATCGTCAAAAACACAGATGGCTACTCTCCTTTCATCGGGTGTGCGATCTTTTCCCTGTCCACACATCAGCAACAAACAACCCTCATAAACCTCAGCAGTATACAACTAGGTCTACTGATCTTACCAATGGAAAAACAAAAAGACTCRTTAATAACTTTTTTCCTAGTCTGTTCTCGTTACCAACACCAATGACCAAAGAACTTTAATTCTTTCACGCATTAAATCGTTAATGATCCAGAGACAATTCTAAAACAAGGCCGGGCAATCTCACCAAAATGCATCCACAAGATATAGAGAAGGTGGTTTACCAGCATGGGTGTCAAGTACGGAATCAGGTCCTCAAAATAAGGCAAAAAGGCTGTCTTGAACGTTTTAATTAAGGATCCGAGACACTCTCCCACCTGCATTGAASCAGATGTAAAGGACAGACATAAATATTGTATGGCACAGTAGATTTGTTCTATAGCAAGTGTGTCAATAAATTTATGCATGTCATCTGGCCTATATTTGTGGAAGTGATATGACATGTAAAGAAGTGAAGGCAAATTGGTCTGTGAATTTGTAGACGTGCACCTGCTCGAACACTTCTTCTTCTTGTTCGTTCTCTTCTTCAAGAAGTTCCCCTTCTTCCGCATCGAAATCCTCAGTTTGAGTTCGCTCAGCCCTCTCCCTTTTGCGAGTAACACTGGCAGTAATGACTTGCTTGAATTGTTCAACCATTGACTTGATTTGACCTGCATCCAGCAACGGACCTACAATCTGCACACCAAAAATGGTAAATTAAGAACCACGTGTTCAAGAAATGTCACAACAAGACTTCATGACTTGATGGCCTGTGACACTATGCCCTAGTACGACCTCCAATCAGAGAAATCTCTTAAATGATAAGCGAGTCAAACACTCCCATTTGTTCCCATTTTCAACAAATCAACCAGATTACTTTGCAAATTTCAATGACTAAACGTAATGCTCTATGTTCTCGATTGTCCAATGATGATACTAACGAATCCACAAAACCTGATTACTGTGTACGTATGTCAAAGCGAACATTCGATATGAACGTCAGTCTCTGATATGCTAYCATACCTGGATACACTCGTTTAGGGAATCCAACATACTAGAACAAACTTCGGTTTCAGGCTCCTGSAATGGAAGTCACATCAAATCACAGCGTTAATTCTCTKTTATCACCATCGGTGATTATGACTACCATACATGAATTGTGACATCCTCGAAAAGGCCCCGACATAAAACGGAACGGTTGGAGGCAAACAAAAAATCGAACRAAATACATTACTATTCCACGTTAGATACCTGCTACTGATTTGTGATCAATACAGACATCAAATCTTAGTAGTTAAGACAACAGGCAACTTGAAAAGACAACTGACCTTATGCATAGCCTCGACAAGAGGAGGGATTATATAGTCTGCTAGCTGTTTCACATATGACTCATCACGACCAGCAGCTTGTCCCTTCTCCACAGCAAGTTTGCCAGCACGCAGGAGCTGAGGCATGGCTGAAAAGAAGATGTGAAAGTTAGTGTTTCAAATCTTAGGTTAAATACGCAAGAAATTCGAACGTGGAAAAAATCTGTGGTTACAGATTTTGGAAGAAGCACTATAGACGCATCACAGTATGTGACGTTCGTATCCTGGACGTGATCAGACGCAGCAAAGGACTCGGCAGGTGGCATTAACCTGACACAGCTGCCTTTCGGACCTCCTCGTGGAAATAGAATTTCAATAGAGGCACCACAATGGGAGCAACCTGAAGTATCAAGCGATCACAGCAAACAGTTAAACACCAAGTTCGCTTTCTGATCTTGACGTAGAAGTAAGACCAGGCGCTCACGCGCCTGCTTCCAATAGTCTCCTCAAATATAAAAAATATGATTGAAATATGGACACAACCGACCATTCAGTAAAATCTGTACAGGTTATAAATCCAGGAATGGTGAACCTTGCAAATTTCACCTGATCAATCCAAGGGTAGAAACCTTCTTTGAGTTCATCTGCATAACAGCACAACATGTTGCAAGCAGTCGCTTTTTCTTCCAAAACACTGGTGCGAATACCTATTTTCTTGTCCCCAATAGTAAGGGTTTCCACACTGAAAAGGAACCAATTAGTGTCAGAGCAAACAAATAAATTCTATCTTGTCATTTCTAAATAATACGCCTTGTGTCCATTCGATTTACACTTGAAAGTGACATTCAAACAGAACTCTAATGGTATCCAGACTAAGTCATCCGCGCTGCGTCATGAACCTTCTCTTTAAGAATGCTAGAAACGTCATCCGCAATAGAGATATATACGATACGCTAAACCTTCGAAATATTGGAATGGCAATATGTTCAACCGTTCTATTAAAACATCCAGAGGTCATAAATCAGAATGAGAGATCCCCGAAGTAACAAGAAACTACAATTCTCACAAGCGACTGCATAGCTCTCTCTCAAAACACTAATAGTATTCTTCTAACCTAATCAACCTATGACTTTCGCAAGCAAGTGCGGAAATGCTTTCAGGTTCTCGCATACAACATTATTCAAAACTGAATCAAAATCTGATATGAATAAAGCGAAAAAAAGTGAGTTTTTATTTTCGACCAGCCAAGACTTCAGATGTCAACAGAGGCCAAAAGCTTTCCACGACCTAAGTCAGTCCTACACAACGAAAGCGACATCGTAACACGGATTAATACAGAGGCCAAGAAAACGACAAACCTGCAGAGCATGGATCATCTTCATGACCAGAGCATCGGCATGATGCTGCTTGCAGTAATTAAACAGCTGTTCCGCTTGTCCACGCTGCTCATTCTTAGGGCTCATCAGCTGTCCGACCAGCGCCTCCAGGGGAGCCACGCCATCTCCCGCCAACACGAGCGTCACCTGTGCATCCAGGGCCTGCCCTGCTGCCCCCGTCTCCATCGCCATTGCGCTCCGCCAATAATCGCAAACAACTTTATCCTACACTCCCTCCCCGCAGCAATCGTTCCTGGTCGCAAAACCAAAAAATGACAAAAGTCCTCAACCACGACCCGCAGCATCAAACCTCATCACCGACACCGCAGGGTTTTACGCATCGTCATCATCTCTAGCATCATCACATGCTCAAACCACACATCACCAATCCAAATTCAACCAAATCCACTCACTCTCGCTCCCTCGCAAGATCGGTCCCGATCGCAATAGGAACCTCTCGCGGGGCAATCAAAGAGCGTGTCCTCCCGTGTCTGCCCGAATTGCCGACTCCGCCAAAAACCAATAGCGCGGAGGCGGCGACGCGAACTGCGAGGAGACGAGAAACGAAAGGGGGAAGAGGAGACACAAGAGAAGGAGAAGATAGAGAGGTGAGACAGGGGATGGAGAAAGGGGGGAAGCTAGAAGTGGGAAACCGGAGGGGGGGCGGGGCTGCCAGGGCAGACGACCAGAGGTAGCGCGGCTGGCGATTGAAGACGACGGAGGAATTAGGGTTTGGCGCTCATCCGTCCCCACGCCCCGTTAGTTTATTTTTAGCTGCCCCTTCCCAGGACTGTTTTTCACCTTCTCGCGCCCGGTCGTCGTTCGTTGCAGCCCTTGCTATCTGGCTCCTGGCTATGTAACCGACCCAGCTGGCTACTTCCGGGACAGAGCTGCAATCAAGTGAACTCGGATCTTGTGGGATCTATTTTGGCCTATTGGCTGGGCCAGAGTAGCCCCTTTTCTTTATCACCACCGTGGGGCCAAGTACCACCATTTCAATATAAATCTCTACTTTTTTGCCAAATGAATTATTACCACATGGATGAAGTCACTAATTTTGGATATGAAAGTACATGAATATAATTGAAAATTTTCTTTTTGTTCTGAAAAATGAATGGATGTAAAAATGTAATACTTCACCAAATTTTAAGTAATCACCATTTTAGTACTTTTCCAAAAACTAGAAGAAAGACCTGTTTGAGCCGTAAGACATATCTTTTCTTTTCTTCTTCAATTTTTCATTMCAATGGTAGTTTTTCATACTATAAGAGACGGCAGGCTTAATACATCTTTGCCAAATGTTTATTTTTCCCAAAAAATATTGTTTGGTAGAAGCTACAAATAGAGTRTTTTTTTGCAATGTTTTTTTTCTTCCATGTTGAAATTTTGTTTATTGAAAGATTTTCTATAAATTTTGGTATCTAGTTTGAGAATCATTTTCCGCCAAACAAATTCTACAATTGTGGTAATCTATTTTCGAACTCTATATGTTGTAAAGTACGGCAAGTTGGGACTTGCCATCATTTTTGAACTCTATATTTTGTAAAGTATTGGTAGTAAATTTGAAAAGACCAACAACCTATAGGCACAAGAGTAGGCACTGCAACTGTTATGCATAGATATGAGAGTTATTGTTGCAGTCTTGGTTATGAATAGTATATGTGACATGTTGACAAATGACACAATGCCCATTTGTAAAATAAAATCCAATATACACAAATGTAAATTCAAACCAAAGCCAATCCATATTTTGCAACTATCTTCACTCTTACCATGGCTAATATATTGGTACATTCAATATTAACTACTCTTGTAAGCTCCCCTCCCCCAAAGTGRCATAAGTTAATCCTTTCCATGATATCACGGAGGTTGTTGAGATATTTTCCAACTACATCCATCTGAGCACATTTGGGTGTGTCACATTGTCTACCAAGTTCATGAATTGCCCTTTATAAAAATGGTACAATCCTTTCCGTAATGTTAGGGAGGTTGTTGAAATATTTTGCAACTATGAGCACCCAAGTTCGTTGGTGCTGTCCCCACCAACTTCTTTGGTTCCCCTCTGTGAAAATCAAGTGTAATGCTGTCCATGATGTCAAAGAGTTTTTTTTTATATATATTTTACAACTGTATCCATCCAAGCACATTTGGGTGTGTCACATTGTTTACCACGTTCATGAATTCCCCTTTGTGAAAATGGTATAATCCTTGCCGTGATGCTAGGAGGGTTGTTGAAATATTTTGCAATTGTGTGCACCTAGGTACGCTGGTGCGTTACATTGTCCCCACCAAACTTATTTGGTTCTCCTCTGTGAAAATCAAGTATAATCTTGTCCATGATGTCAAAGAGTTTTTATATATATATATTTTACAACTCTATCCATCTGAGCACATTTGGGTGTGTCACATTGTCTACCACGTTCATGAATTCCCCTTTGTGAAAATGGTATAATCCTTGCCGTGATGTTAGGGAGGTTGTTGAGATATTTTGCAATTGTATGCACCCAAGTACATTGGTGCCTTACATTGTCCCCACCAACTTCTTTGGTTCCCCTTTGTAAAAATCAAATGTAATCCTTTCCATGATGTTAAGAAGTTTTTTTTATATATATTTTACAAATCTATCCACTTTAGTTAAATAGCGTATCACATTGTCCACTACCTTTATGAATTCCCCTTTGTGAAAATGGTATAATCCTTTCCGTGATGTTAGGGAGGTTGTTGACATATTTTGCAACTGTGTGCATCCAGGTACGTTGGTGCGTTACATTGTCCCCACCAACTTCTTTGGTTCCCCTCTGTGAAAATCAAGTGTAATGCTGTCCATGACGTCAAAGAGTTTTTATTTATTTATTTTACAACTCTATCCACCTTAGTGCACTAGCGTATCACATTGACCACTACCTTTATGAATTCCCCTTTGTGAAAACGGTATAATCCTTTCCGTGATGTTAGGGAGGTTGTTGACATATTT
Organism: Pleurozium schreberi; assembly: GCA_006891605.1. Classification (NCBI taxonomy): domain Eukaryota; kingdom Viridiplantae; phylum Streptophyta; class Bryopsida; order Hypnales; family Hylocomiaceae; genus Pleurozium; species Pleurozium schreberi. The sequence goes on along the minus strand of VACF01000259.1, from coordinate 2,039 downwards.
TGCAACAGTGTGCATCCAAGTACGTTGGTGCGTTACATTGTCCCCACCAACTTCTTTGGTTCCCCTCTGTGAAAATCAAGTGTAATGCTGTCCATGATGTCAAAAAAATTTAAAAATTTAAAAATTTAAAAAATTTAAAAAATTTAAAAATTTAAAAATTTAAAAATTTAAAAAATTTGGTAAGGGGTTGGGTTGAGTTAATAATTAAAAAAAAAAGTTCTTTTGGATGCATAGTGCTGTCTTTTGGGTGCATGCCTCACATATATGCACCCAAAAGACAGCACACACAGTGTGCAAAAGAGAGGTCACAACTTTGGCTGCAATTTTAAATAAGCTTGAGTGCAGAGATTGAATGAATCACCAACTAAGGTGTTTTGGGTGTAAAAAAGAATAAAATTACTTGAAAATTTTTAGAAAATGAAATTGATTCTTATTAATTATATTTTTTCAATTTATTTTCACTCGGTAGGTGAAATTTATAACAATTATAATTATTGCAAAACTTAGTGAGATTTTTCATATTGATAGCGAGTCTTATGTAACAAAAATTGTTAYGTTAAAACTTAAATGTGATACAAAAAGCTAAATTAATTTTAGAAACAAAACTTGACAATATGACAATAGAATTACTCAATTAGGGGTTAACCAATACACCAATGAAACCAATTTTTATGACCAAGAACTAAAGATCATGCATACACCCTTTAATTTGAGATCTCAATATGGCACAAATACAAATCACTAATAATTTGTAACCTTTTAGATATTTGATAGGATGTTTGTAAAGGGCCGAGGTTCTAAAATCCTTTTCAAACATAGAAATATATTTTCTTGTCTTCAATGTACCAATCACCTCCTTCAAAGTACCAATAGTGAACATATTGTGAGGTGGCAGCCTTTAACCCCTAAAGTTCCATGTCTATGTTTTCACCTACAATGCTGCAAAACTGCCATATTTTTGTACTGTACAAGGACCAAATTTTTGAGAAAAAAAACTTATTTGACACATGTAATCATAGGATCTAGTATAATAATAACTTGAAAACATGTGGTAAGAATTTCAAAAAAATTCCACCATGTGAATTGCATGATCATATATGCATTCAAATTCATTGAAATCATTTTTTGGCCCTGCAAAAAATTGGGTAGTTGCACTTCAAAAGCTCATTTTTCTATGAAAAAATGTTGAAAATGGTGGGGCTTCTTTGAATTCTTTATCCTGATAAGTTTTCCACATGCTTGAAATTTTTTTAGATCATTTGGAACCGTACAACATTTAGGAAGAAATAGCAAGTAGACTATAGTGGAGAATGACTCAAACGGGGACTCAAAATACTAAATTGTTAAGAATTTAAAATTTGGAATTGAAAAATGCCTATCTTAATGGTTGCAATGTTGTAATAAAAAATATACATCCTCTGATTTCATTTTTCTCAAAAAATATTGAAAATTGAGTAAGATAAATGACTTTAAAGTTTATTTTAGAGTAGAAATTCCATAACTGCCCGCAAACAAAAAATCCTTGTAACTTTTGACGCATTGATCAAAATGGAATGATTCAAAGCTTACCACATACATAGAACTCTAGAAAACCAATTTCAAATTTTTGTTCTTGAAAAAAATGATTTTTTCTAATCTGCCTAGACTGTCCAATCAACAAAAAATGTATTTGGCCATAACTTTTGACTCATATTTATAAATGTCATGAAATTTAGTGCATATGAAGATATTCCCTGTTTCCACCTCCTAATAAAATTTGGGCCAAAAACATGGAAATCTCCAATCACATGTATCTACTTAAGGTTGTTATGTAGCCAAAAAACAATGCATGCTGGTCTTTTAGGGGTTAATGCCCTATATGATTCCAACGTCAAAATTTAAAACTAATTTCACAGGTTCAAAAAATGGAACGATTTGACTTTGATGCCTATTTCATTTGTCTTGTAAGAAAATCATAAAAAAATTCAAGGTGTCAACCCCCCCAAAATTCCATTTAGCTGGTAAATGCACTACAAGAGAAAGGGGTGCTTTAAGTGAGT